>VZTA01022313.1:0-51525 GCA_013398855.1 Mohoua ochrocephala
TATATATATAAATATATATTATAGATGTGCTTTATTTAATATATAGGATCTATCTTAATCTGTCACACTTTAATTAAAAAAAAACCCCAAACCAAAAAGCATATTCAAACAGCTCCATTAGTTAATAAAACAAAAACAAAAGTCTCAATTTGGATGTATTTCCAATTTCTTTCCAAAAGCACCTTGAGTCTAATCTCATGAAATGCAGAGTCGCTGCATTTGTTCTGTAAAATGTGTCAACAGAGTCCAAACTTGATTGGAATCCTCTTGGTGAAGCCCCCAAGATATGTGTCTCTTCAATTTATGGGCTGAAGTTGCCTTTTGGGGTAGCTGTAAATGACAAAATCCCATCAGTGGATGCAAGGCAACATAAACGTGTTCATGTGTGGAGTTGTAGTCAGAGAAAAATCACATTTCCTTAAGAATGCAACTAGAAAGCAGAGTCTACCCCAGCTGAGCAAGTCCGCACAAAGCCACTCGTGTGTTTATAGGAACCGAATGTTCCCAGCTCCGGCTGCACGGCTGGAATATTCCCATTCCCATTCCCAAGGCACAGACCCACCCGCCTCTCTCCCTGCATTTCCTGTGTGTCCCACAGCAATAGCACAGGTTTCCTCGTGCTTAGATGCGCCGGGATTCTTTCCCAGCCAGTCATCGCTGCCGGAGTCGGGCTTGTGGGAATCTCTGGGGACCCGAGGGAGGTTGTGGTTAGGTCAGGGAAGGACCGGGCTGTGTGAGTGAGGCTGATTATGCACTGCGAGGTGAGCAGGGCTGCAGCCCAGGCTGAAACACACCTTGGGCTTTCACCCAGCCCTGGGTCGGGACAGCGAATAAACAGAGGTGCAAGAGGACAATAAACATCTGCACGGGAGCCACTGCAAGAGAGAAAAGCCCCTGAAACTTTTTGGTTTGAAGGCACAAAGAATGGAATTTCCATGCCTCAGAGGCACGGGCAGTTCATACTTTTCCAGCATTTGTAACACAGTTGACCTAAGTTCATATGTCAATTTTCTTAGCTGATACGACAGTGCTTATAACTCTGTTGTTTATCTGACCTGTGGTTTATCTAACCTTGAGAAAAGTACGTTTTATTTTAAAAAGCTGTGACTTGCCGTGTTTCCTCGTGTGATCTCGTAGCAGCCTTTCATTGGCAAAATGTCTCCAGCCGTTCTGTCAAGCAAATATTTTTCTGAATTTAAACAGGAACTATTTAGTGGCAATACAAATAACATATAAAAGATTTATTAATTAATACGTTGCTGCTGCCAGTTTCATTAGTATAGTAATACAGCATTGAGACAGTTTCAATATTCTCTGTCACTACACATTTAGTTTAGGCTTCATGGAAAGGATTGTTTATCAGAAAGTAAATATTATCCTAAACAGAATTACAATCTGTTCAAAAAACTAACAGTTTCAAATTTGAGATCTTCTGTCAATGCACCTACTTTCCATCACCAAAACATCCACAAATCCTAAATATATTCCAAGCACTTAAAACCAGAACAAAACCACCACCTGTCCCTCCCTTTTCAGCTTGCAGGACAGCACACCACGTAATACACAGTTGGTTGAGGCAGGGAGTGTTCTGGTGAAGAAAATACTCACAAAACATGCGGAGCCAAGAGAACTTCTGTGCTCCATGAACACAGCGACCTTCCTGGAGCAAACCCTGCCTTCAGCCCATCGACTTCTATGGCAAATAGAAATATTTATTAAATTACACATGCACACTAAATGAAAATCTTAGAAATATAGACAGAAATGAGAGTACAACCCTTTGCTGTTTTGTGAAATAAATGTCAAGTGTACCTCTCTAGAACTCCACTTACTGACTGTTTTTTAAAATCTTTGCACTTTCTGTCTTTACATTTACATTCACATCCTGGTTAACCACAGGCAATCAGCAAGCCACCAGACAATCTTTGCATCTAAAAAGCTCTGTCCTCAAATCTCTTGGGCTCAGGAGCTCTCTGATACTGTGGACACGCAGCAAGTTTTAACAGCAGAAGTAGAAAGCTCTGACATGTTGACATGTGACAAGGGGAAAATCCCAAGTGGTTTTATGTTTCGGTGTAAATAGAGGTAAAAACCACTTTCAGGAGAAAACTTCAGGCATATGTAAAGGAGTATCCTATCATCTCATGCAAGGAGCAGCCACAAGTGTCTCTCATCTACCTAACAAAGGTGGCAGCCATGCAGAAATCTCCCTTTTTACAAAGGTGAAATCGTAGCCTGCACTTAATCAAGACTCTTAAGAATCAAGAGGACTAAATGCAAATTCAAGAGCAGGAGGCAGGGAAAGAAAATATTCTCAATGGTAAGAATAGTCAGGTGAATCAAACTGAATGACACTTTGGATATCTTTAGGTCTCAGAAATTAATACTTAAGTTTCATTTACCAAAAAGGATTTGCCTAGCTCGTGTAGCCAGGTAGGTGCACCACGAGTCCATTTCTGCTCTTCATCAGGAGTGGAACAAGAATGTAAAACCTCGATCACAGCCCACATCCACTCCACTGGGTGGAATAGAGGCAATTTCCTGGTACAGAGTTCCGAGCTACAGATTCCTGTGCTTAGTAACGGGACAGAACCCTAAAATCCTTATGAAAAGACAGGAAATCCTTAAACCTCACCTTGCTCACGATAGATCTTGCACCTCTCTTGTAACTGATGCTCATTGCTTCTCATCTTTTCTAGCGCAGACATGCAGAACAAATGGTTCCACTGTTCCTAAACATCCTTGAAGACACACCATATTCCTTTTCTTCCACCTCTGACTTTTTCCCCTTTCCCATATTTAGGCTATACAGCCAAAGGAGTTCCTTCACCTGTCCCAATGGGCTTTGTTTTCTAAAGTTATGATCACAGTGATGTGTGGTTTTTGTTCCTCTTAAGGACCAGAAATTTCACCCTATCAGGTCACTGGAGTGAGTTGAGTTCTCCAGACAAAAAATAATGCATCTGTCAGCAAATCTCCAAAGGGAAAATGAACACATTTGTGTTGCCTTGCATCCACTGATGGGATTTTGTCATTTACAGCTACCCCAAAAGGCAACTTCAGCCCATAAATTGAAGAGACACATATCTTGGGGGCTTCACCAAGAGGATTCCAATCAAGTTTGGACTCTGTTGACACATTTTACAGAACAAAGCCAAACCGATTGGTTTGAAGCAAACACAGAACGATGTGTTCCAGGACCAGAGTCCCACAAATTGCCTTATTATCCTTCAGCTTTTCATCTGGAGAGGCTCTGCTCCTGCCCTCCCCACGTCTGAGGCCGAATGGCACGCACAGCAAATACAGCCCATAGTTTAGCCCTTACTCAAACAACCCAGGCATCTGCTATGAAAGACTGTCAATGGAATGTGGCTGCTCCAATACAGCCAAGGGCAGGACATCACCTTTGAAGCCACGACAATAATTTTAACACAAGAGGTGGCTTGCAATACAGAGAATGCATTAAAAATGCCCTTTCTCACCGGAGAGATGGGAAAAACTGGGGCAGCAGTAGGTGTGTTTCCCTTGATTTGAAAGGATCAGAGGAACGGAGGGCAGAGTAAGCTCACCATGAAATGTTGTTATGAGGGAGACAACCCTGATCCTGACTGGTAGAAATAAGTCAAAAGTCTGCTTGGATGGTTTATGAACTGTCACCCACAAGCAGAATCACGAGGAAAA
This sequence comes from Mohoua ochrocephala, assembly GCA_013398855.1. NCBI lineage: Eukaryota > Metazoa > Chordata > Aves > Passeriformes > Acanthizidae > Mohoua > Mohoua ochrocephala. The sequence goes on from VZTA01022313.1 coordinate 3,682, forward strand.
CCCAACCCCGTTCAACTCCCAGTTACTCCAAGTTGAGGATTGCCCATGGATGATGGGAACTATCCGACTTAAATCATGGTGCCCATGAAATAGAAATGGTTTTGCACCTATTTTAGGTAGGTGAAAAAAAATCTGAAGATCTCTCACAAGTTCCTACACAACATAGAGCATTAAGTGAATTTTATAAAAAACACTTGTATGTGAAATACTTTTTGAGATAGTATGTTTTAATTTTTTTATGAACTCCCTTTCCAGTGACAATAAACCACTTTTTTTTTGATTTGTAACAGTTTCTTCCTCCTCATCACAGGCATGAAGAGCAACATGCTCGTAAAACCACACTGGGTTACTGAAAGCAACAGAAAACCAAAATAGAAGCACGGAGAAGACAAGATAGTTTTGGCAGGAAATCAACTGACAGGAACATAGAATTAAGTGTTTTTAAAAACCGAACAGACACCAGCAAATATTGCAGTAACATTTAATTAACTCCCTCCAACACAGAGACAATTACATCAACTACAAAAATGCAGAACATTTTGCAGTCTCCACAACACAAACCAGGTCCTGGGTTCTCACCGACCATCTCGTAGCTGAGAAGTCTGTCTAGACTAATTGAGTGAATGCTCCTCATTCTTTGCACCGGGGATGTGTCTGTTCATGCGTTTCTGTTGATTTATTTCTCTGTGTATTTTTACCTCGTCCCCTCCCTTCTCTTCTCCCTGCTCCTACTCAAGGTTTACGAGGGCAGCGCAGGTAAATCCAACAGAAGTGGGAAGGCTGCACAATGATTAAATTGAATTTGGTGTCAGGACTTACGTGACAAGGGGGGACTAAACCTTAATTAGCCTCTGCCTCAGTCCACGAAAAATCCACACCTGAGAGGGAAGGTGGGCTGCATATTGCATTTTCTGCAACGTGGAACAGGGTGTCATTCAGCTGCAGTGCAAATTCCAAGTGCTCCCCTCAGCTCCCAAGAATTTAACCCTCAGCCCCTCTGCTGTGCTGGCACAACTTTGTAAGGCTGCACGTGGAATTTGGGGCAAGGAACTGCTTTCGACCAAATCAAACACCTGGGACAGGAAATGGGAAATGGGTGAAAGTCCTTTGGCAGACAATGTACTGCTGATTAAAGTGTAAATATCATTCAGGTTGTTTGAAGAAAAATCTATAAATTTAAAACTCCTATTTTATTTAGTCATTCTCATCTTAGTAGAGTGGGTTACACTAAGCTAAGCTGAGCATTCCGTGTGCAGAACAGAGCACTCCCACAAGGAGTTAATGCGGGCAAACTGCTGCATTTTAAATTCACACTCCAGCGTATTTCACAACAGCTCCCTGAGGGAGACAAGCCCTTATTTCCTCGGAAGGGCTTGAAACAGGATCTGAGAAATCCAAGGTCTTGTGTATATGGAAACACAGAGGCACATAAAGGTGAGTCAACTGAAATATTGAGCTAGACGGATCGAAAACCACTTCACTTCTTCATCAGAGCAACCGTACGGGGCTTAAACTCATTTTAATTCCTTGGCACCAAAACTTTTGAGTGTTCCACCGGAACTTTCTTAAATATTCTTCAGGTGTAAACAGGAGAGGAGCGAAGTTTTTCGGGGCTGTTGCCTCAGTCAGAAGCTTTACCTGTGGGGAAACTGAACCCGACACAGTAAGAGGTACCACAAGTGTCGGGGGAAGCTGCATGGGTGATTTTCAAAGAGAATTATATTCATTACTGTGGGAACATATTTGCAGGAGGGTGGGAAAGGTAAGCAGTTTTCCCTGCCCTCAAAGTTCTCCTCTTTCACAGTGTGTGCCCTACCCCACCTCCTGGGGCTGGTGGAGCCTGCCTACTAAGTTGGGAAACATTCTTCTAATTAATAAAATTCACTACATAGTTGGAACTTGAAAAAACATGTATAAAAAAGATTTGGCCAAATGCTGTGGACTCAAGGATTCCATCAGCCCAAACTGCCCACTTAAAAACACAAAAAAAATGGAACATGAAATCAATTAGCTGGGGTTTAAGCAGGTTTTTCAAGCAAAGACTGGGCTTAGTGACAGAGGCAGCAAAGTAAAATTCTGAGGGCTTTTAACTTTTTCTGAACCTTCTTCATTTTTAAAATAAACAGACCAATCATGGCAGTATGTGAGTAAAGAATGATTTGTCTGTATTAAAGGGCATTAGTATCAAAAATAACTACTGCAAGAAATAGGATTTCTGTAGGATATCAGACATAACAGCAGTAGGGTTTATTTGTAATCAAACTATGCAAAGAATCCAACAGTTATCATAAATAATGATCTGTATTATATGCTTAGGCTTGTACCTTTAAAAAGGTGGCAATGGGGTACTACGTGTGTAATCCACTTGTAAATAAAAATTTTTATTTAGAGGTTCTCACGGATTGATTTAACAACAGACCTACCTCCCTCTGTAAACAGCATTTGTTCATCATTCCTCATTTCATGTAAGGAAAAATTAATGAAAAAGGAGGTATCAGAGCATTATGTGAATAAAGATATTCTTAATTTAGAGTCGAAAAGGACAAAGAGATATTTCTAGACATCCTATCTGAAATGTTAAGAGGAAACCAAAAATGATTTTAGACCCAGTAAGGCAAAGTTTAGCAAAGTAAAGCATGGACTGTAAGCACCATCAGAAACCAGAAGTGACTTTGCTCCATCGCTGCAGTGTATTTACTCCAATAAATACTGATAATAAACACTCCAATACACACTGATTCTAATTCTGATACAGTGCACGTGAGGGATAAAATATCTTTGTAAAGCACCACCCTTTGGTCTGACACTGCCTTGCATGGAAATATTTTTATCCTCGTTAGTGTTTGTTCTTAACCTCAAAAAGATAGTTTATGTCATGAATATTATCACAAACTTTGATATGAAAAAATCATAGGTGATAGAGAAATGGGATTTAAGGATGCTAACCTATGAATCTTTGAAAGGCATAGAGAGACATAAGGACAAAAAGATCAAAGACCTCTGAAAAACAAAGTTTTTGTATTGATTAGTAGTTCGTTATTTCAAAACCTGCATCAAATTCGTCCACATGAGGTTTGAAAAACTGTTTAGTTGTACAGTTTTCAGTAACTCAGTTCAGTTGTTTCCTCTTCACCATTATTTTTTTCAGTTATATCACTTAAATGAAAGAGCAAAACTCATAAAACGTGAAAAAAAATGTAGAGCAGATAAATGATTTTCCTGCACTATTTCTTTCTCTAAGAACTGCCTTGCTCGGGAGTTACACCAAGGGAGATGGTAAGAAAATGTCACCACACTGATGGGTGCAAAGCTAATGCTCACTGGCCATAAATAAGAGCTGAGGTTCCGAGGCCAGGAGTGACAGCAGGTGCTTCCCCACGATGTCGTGTCAAAATGAAGCCACTTCTGATCAGGAGTGAACACCCTCAAGGTGCAGGAAAAAAAAGTCATGTAGGCATCAGCGTTTATGTTAACCTTGTTTAAAAAAAGATATCAACTGCTCTTGTCTTGGGCTGCTTGGTACAGAAATAGCACAGCCAAAACAGACTGGATCAATGATTTTATTTAACGCAGGACACCAAACAGTGGTCAAGGTAAAAACCATTTTTGGTTGAAACCAAACTTGGCAATGTTTGAACATTGAACTCATATGAAAAGCTTGTTGCAAATGTCTGATTTCTGTGTGAGTTACAAAAAAACCCCAAACCCAAACATTTCCAACTAACCAAGGAAACATCAGGGGTTTTTTGCCTCTTTTCAGACCAACAATAAACAGTTTAGATCTGACTACAAACTTCCCATTTATCATTAAACCGGGTGTGTTAAAGTTTTTCACACATGCTCTTAAAACACAAGAGAAGTTGCATTTTTGTCAAGAAGACCATTTTAGTCCCAAGAAAGAGAAAGAAAACTTGAATTCAAGGTCACAAGTGTTATGTGAATATCACAGAGTGGGTCAGGTTGGGAGGGACCACAGTGGCTCATCTGGTCCCACCTCCCTGCTCCAGCAGGGCCATCCCAGAGCACACGGCACAGGATTTTGTCCAGACAGTTCTGGAATATCCCCAGGGAGGGAGCTCCACACCCTCTCTGGGTGATCTGTTCCAGTGGGTTTCATTTTTGTCATTGGTACTGTAATAACCTCGTGTTACTTACAAAGACAGTGGGACACGTTGTTCAGGGGTAAGACTGAGCAAAAATTCCCCACTGTGAGTCAAATCCAAAGAATGCTGAGGTTAGGAAAGGAAAAAAAAAAAAAAGCCAATATCAAGTATTTCACATCACAGTTCTGCCAACAAACCCCTGTGAAGTGTAGTAACTTCATTCTCTGTGAGTAGCTTTAGCAGAGAAGCTGCTAATTGCTGTCTCCTGATAATGCACCAAATAAAACCTGCCAGCCTCAGTGGCAAACAGATCTCCCAATGTCTCACAGCTGCAGCAACACCTGAGTGCTTTGTACCTTCAAGCACAACTTTCTGCACAAAGGGACTTCATAGATTCAATAAAATTTGGTAAAAATCAGTATTTTCTTTGGTATATACTATGACACTCTTCGGCTTAGGTCACAGAGACATTGTTAATGTTGGTCCAATTCTACTTTTTTCACCTTTAATTAAAACTCATTCACCTTTAATTAAAATGTCTACACCTGTAATTACACTTGATTACAGTGTTAAGAATAAAGAGCAGGATACACAAGAGCCAAACCAGCTATATTAAAAAGTCTGGTATATTATTGCTATTACATCCACAGAGTCTGCCTGTAATTTTCTGCAGAATCAGATTTTTTTGTTTTCCTTTCGAGTACATTTAGTACTATTTAAAAACTGTAAAATACAATAGCCATCATAATGTCAGTTTATTAAGGCAAACACAATAGAAACAATAAAAGTTTCCCTTTTCCTGTAAAGATTCATACAAATCCTAATTTGAACTTAAAATTCTTATCCCTGAAAGGGAAGAAAACTCTGCCATTAAAAACAGTTTGTTAAAATCTGCACCTGCTGAGGCCCTAATCTTAGAAAAGAAAACCTCAGCAGAGGTTCTCATGACATCACCTCTTCACTCTCTTCCCATATTAGTAATAGCTGTCAATACAAACAAAAATCCAGGATAATCAGGAATGGAGGAGAAAAAAACAGGTATAAACCCTTTTTGAGGGGCTTCGTGCAGGTGGGGCTTATCAAAGCTCAGGTGCAGGTAAACAGAAGTCAGTGTTATTTTGCAGGTGAACTGAAGTCAGAATTTGTCTGACTTGATTTGGAATAGTCTCCCAAAGTGCCACAGAATCTGTGTGAAAGGTGAGGTAGCAATGACCTGCTGTTCCCAGCGGGTGCTGTAGGTGCTGGTTCAACTGTTCCCCAGTGTGATTGCAAAATTCCTCCGTGCATTTCCCTACAAAGCAGCATTCTTTCCATTCACACATGGCAGTATCAATCCAGCGTTCTTAAACTTGCTTCCTGGGGCCATTGCCTAAAAGTTTGAGTTACACCACATTTCTGTGAATTTCTCTTGTAAGAACAGTAGTCAAGATTCCAGTCTCCTCAATAAAATGAACATTTTTAATTTTTTAAATTACTGGATACCTTATTTTAAGTATCTAAGGCTGTATTTGCAAACATTTACACCTTGCCAGAAGCTACAAGTTGTAACATTTTCATTACAACCACACAGTAAGAGTCCTATGATCACCATCCCAAACATCTGCTGAGGATGCCTTTCTTGTAATTTAACTCCACGGCAGGGCTGTAAAACCTCTTTCCCCACTGAAAGCCAAAGCAAGCATTGCCAGGAGTGCAGTTCCAGTCACTGACACCAGCATGGGACCCCACTGAACAGGGCTGGTTCATTTTCTTGTTCTTCTCAGGGTCCTGCTCTGGAATTGGCACAGCTGCTGAATTGATGAGAAAGTTGATGAGGAAAAAGAAAAAAGGGATTTGCAGCTGAAAGTCGGTTCTCTTGGGGGGGGAATGAGAGAGAGAGAAATCAGTGTTCTGCTCAACTGGGTGCGTGTTTGTATAAAGGAAGCCACAGGAATGAAAACCAATGAGAAATAGTTCCACTGGTTTTTTGTTACTCTGAACAGATACAACAGCGGCAAACTTCATTAAAAAAAAAATCCTCCTGGCCTGTTCTCCGTGGTTTTCCACCTCCCTCCTCTTTCCCTGTGTTACTAGCTCAAAAGATCTGCCAGATCAGCTGCTCTGAGAACCACTCCCTGACGTGCTTTATTCCCAGCGCTCTGGATTAGTTTTAAGGCTTTCAGGAGCCTCGGAGCAGATCAGCTGACGGATCTCAGGCAGCGGCAGACTTCGGCAGGAGGATGGCAACAAGCAGCTGGGAGGAGGTTCTTCATTTGCTCATCCAGATCTGGAAGACAAACTCTGCCCAGTAGCCTCAAGCACCAGTGTAAAAGCCTGACTGTGTCTTCCCCGATGCTCGTGCTGATCCCACTGATTAAAAAAAACTTGGGTGCTGACATAATTCCGGGCTGAAAACACCGAGAGTGCGAGTGGGAAAAGGTGCAGGAATCGCTGTGCCAGCTCCACGGCGTCAACCAGACACCATCCACAGGACTGGCTTTGTACTCTTTGTACTTCCAGCTGCTAAAAATACCCCTCTGGAAGTGTTCCCCTACCAGGAAGTGAATTAGTGAAAAGCTTTCCAGAGGAATGATGGTCTGGTATTCCAACTCCTCACGGTGTGACAGTTCAATCCAAACTGCTGCAACCAATCCTTTCCCTGAAACAGGAAATCCTGGCATCCCTGAAGACAGGGGGAAAGGTAGGAAGAGTAGTGTTTATGCTGCACATTAAATAATTCGTGGTCAGGTAACTTTATTAAAGTTATTCCAGCCACGATATTAATACCACTGGAACAAAATATCTCAAGTTATAATTATTCTAATTGACCAGCGCCAGGATCCACAATATCCCAACGACTGGAGGCAAAAACCACCAGAGGGAAAACTGTGGGAGAGACTTTGAAATCCTCCTGTCCATAATGGCACAGCCCTCCCTTGTCTGTACATCCCACCTGAACCTTCCCACATCCCCTTCCTTGTCCCTACATCCCACCTGAACCTCCCACATTCCCTTCCTTGTCCCTACATCCCACCTGAACCTCCCACATCCCACCTGAACCTCCCACATCCCCCCTCCTCCTCTCTACATCCCACCTGAACACCCCACATCCCCTTCCTTGTCCCTACATCCCACCTGAACCTCCCACATCCCATTCCTTGTCCCTACATCCCACCTGAACCTCCCACATCCCCTTTCCTGGTCCCTGCATCCCACCTGAACCTCCCCACATCCCCTTCCTTGTCTCCATATCCCACCTGAACCTCCCACATCTTTGTCCTTGTCTCCATATCCCACCTGAACCTCCCACATCTTTGTCCTTGTCCCTGCATCCCACCTGAACCTCCCACATCCCCATCCTTGTCTCCACATCCCACCTGAACCTNCCTACATCCCACCTGAACCTCCCACATCCCATTCCTTGTCCCTACATCCCACCTGAACCTCCCACATCCCCTTTCCTGGTCCCTGCATCCCACCTGAACCTCCCCACATCCCCTTCCTTGTCTCCATATCCCACCTGAACCTCCCACATCTTTGTCCTTGTCTCCATATCCCACCTGAACCTCCCACATCTTTGTCCTTGTCTCCACATCCCACCTGAACCTCCCACATCTTTGTCCTTGTCCCTGCATCCCACCTGAACCTCCCCACATCCCCTTCCTTGTCTCCATATCCCACCTGAACCTCCCACATCTTTGTCCTTGTCTCCATATCCCACCTGAACCTCCCACATCTTTGTCCTTGTCCCTGCATCCCACCTGAACCTCCCACATCCCCATCCTTGTCTCCACATCCCACCTGAACCTCCCACATCCCCATCCTTGTCTCCACATCCCACCTGAACCTCCCACATCCCCATCCTTGCCTCCACATCCCACCTGAACCTTCCCACATCCCCCTCCTTGCCTCCACATCCCACCCACCCTCTAATCCCTCTGTTTATAGTTCTGTTAGTTTAGGCTCAGCCCCACTGTTTTCAACGCCCTTCACACCAAACACAGGCACCTCGAAAGGCAATGGAGAGCCGGAAGGATTCTGGAAGGATTTGCAGCCAAGCACAGACCACACACATTCATTTGCTGCTTCCAGGCTGGTTAAGTGTCCTGTGCAACCAGAATTTGTGATTTCTTGCAAGCGTTAATTGATTACAGCAAGTTCTTGCTCTACTTGAATTACTCCTTAAACCACTCTTCATTTCGGTGAAATGCTTACAACTTAATTTCCAGACACTTTTCCCAGTAGGCAGACTCAGAAACACTGGCTGTACTGTGAGAAGACAAAGTAAATCAAGAAGGAAATGTGTGTTTTGCGTAATTAGAATGACAGCTATCCCTTTACTACCTACAAATGCTCTCAGGGGTGAGTGCACGACTTTAAGACAGCAGCAGTAAACAGAGCACTCTTTTCCAAGCTCTTTCTGCCGGGAACACCTCGTATCTCTGTGCAACCCACTTCTTACTTAAATAACCACACAAGTATATCACGCCTGGAGGAAAACTTAGTGCGTGTTGGGATTTGCATGTATTCCATGGGAAAAAGAATAGTGAAAAAGGGAGGAGAGCGAGTGAGAAATAGGTGCATTTGCCTGCAGGACAAAGTTTCCAATTTTTCTCTTTGGTTATGCAATATAAGAAATATTTTTTTTTTCTTTTTTGCGTCTTTAAAAATGGTGCTTTGTCACTGACTCCAGTCTCTTCAGCAAAAATCTTCTGTTTGCATCAGCGTGGACTTCACAGGAGGGCAATAAAGCAGCTATTCCTTAAAGACACACACAGCCCCAGAAAGAACCCACTCCTGCCCAAACACCCCCAACCTATGTACCCATATTTGCAGTTCAGCAATCCCAAATTTTAGCCCCTAAGGAGGGCACGAGTGCCACCTGTGTGTCAGTCAGACAAAGGTATTTATTCCTTTGAAAGCTCAGATTAGGGTCAGAGGTATTGGTGTGGAGAGAAGGGAAAAGGAGCTCGTGGTTTATTTATTTATTATTTTATCTACCAGCCAGTATAACAGACTGAGAGCCATTTGGGATTGCTGAACTGCAAATATGGGTACATAGGTTGGGGGTGTTTGGGCAGGAGTGGGTTCTTTTTGGGGCTGTGTCTTTAAAAGTAAGGAATAGTTGTTTTATTGCCCTCCTGTAAAGTCCATGCTGATGCCATTCTTTTTTATCTCCCTTGGCAGAACAAGGATCTGGGGCTAGAACTTCCCCACCCTTTCCTGTTATGAGCTGATTTGATTTTTTAGGGTTTTTTTGGATTGTAAAGCCCCCCCCTTTCCTCCAGCATCACCCCCTCAACAACTCTCCTGTGCCTGACTTGCATGCAGGTGCCACAGAGGTTTATTCTGTGCATGAGAAAGGACAATCACCCTTGAGAAAGCTGCTCCCAACCCCGCTTCCACAGCTCCCAAAAGCCACGAAACGTGGGCCTTCTTCACTCTCGTTATCGCCCAGCATCTCACCGCCTGGTTTCTGCGTGTTGCTGCACATGACAGCACGCTGGGTGTGTGAATCCAGACCTTTGAGTTCAATTTATGGTAAATTCACACACGGAGCACACACAGTGACACTTCCCCCGTGCGGGTACCAGAGCACAGGTTCTGTGCAATAATCACTCATTAGTGAGCAGCCCCGCAGCCGACTGCAGCCTGCCACCAGCTCAGCACAGCAGGCTGGGCTTGGGTTCCCTCACAGCATTTTCCAGCTGTACTTCCAACGTGCCCCTCAGGCCCCTCTTTCCCCCTGGTTTTGAAACCGTTTCTTGATGCTGAGGATGTTGGGGATGTTCAGCCTGGGGAGGAGAAGGTGGTGTGGGGAGACCTCAGAGCAGCTTCCAGTGCCTGAAGGGGCTGCAGGGAAGCTGGAGAGGGACAATTCATCAGAAGTGGAGTGACAGGACAAAGGGGAATGGCTTCAAACTAACAGAGAATAGGCTTAGACTGGATATTAGGAAGGAATTCTTCCCTGGGAGGGTGGGGAGGCCCTGGTACAGGGTGCCCAGAGAAGCTGTGGCTGCCCCTGGATCCCTGGCAGTGTCCAAGGCCAGGCTGGACATTGGGGCTTGGAGCAGCCTGGGACAGTGGAAGGTGTCCCTGCCCATGGCAGGGGGGGGACAGGGTGGACTTNGGACAAGAGGAAATGGCCTCAGGCTGTGCCAGGGGAGGGTCAGGTTGGACATCAGAAAGAATTTCTTCACTGAAAGGTGGTCAGGCCTTGGAAGGGGCTGTCCACGGAGGTGGTGGAGTCCCCATCCCTGGAGGTGTCCAAGGAAGGCCTGGACGTGGCACTCAGTGCTCTGGGCTGGGGACAAGGTGGAGATCAGGCACAGCTTGGACTCGATGATCTTGGGGGTGTTTTCCAGCCTGAAATGATTCTGTGATTTTATGTTCACTAAACGTGAAAGATACGAGTCCTGGAGACTCCGAGGTTCCCCTGAGCGCTGTGCAAAGCTGTGCTGGGAGAGACACTGAAATGAGCACGTGGCTTGAGGGGAAGGCTGGCAGAGCTGGCTGGTGTCTGCTCTCATTAACAACACCCTGCACGTCAATCCCCACGCCAGAGCTCTGACAAACGAGCCAGAGCTTGTGCTGCCTCCTTCCCTGAGCTTCCATCACACCTAAGGCTCAGGTGGGCAGGAGAAGGGTGAGAATCTGTAGAAAATGAGCATCACTTGTTTCTCCTGATTTTAACTCCTCATTCTGCCATTACTACCCTTTTTTTTTGGTTTGTTTTTTGTTTTTGGCTACACTTCTGGGACACTTTAAAAACGAGAATTGAAATCTGCAAGTAAACAGAAAAATACAGGAAAGCACTCAAGTGACAGCAAAAACATGTTAGGACCGAAAAACTTGGCTTTAGATGAAATAAACCCCCCAAACTCAGTAGTTTTTATTGCTTTTCCTATCAGCTGCTCTCCAGACATTGCACCAAATAATCAGCTTTTCGGAAGCGTTAGCCACTAACCAGGCACTGTAACTGGCCAGCACAGCTCCTGGATAAAGCAGGAAGACGAGAGCATTACACCCCAAATGGTTTTATAAGAGTGACTCTGGGGGTGACACTGAAATCTCCAGGACAAGGCCCACCCTCACTGCCCCTTTCTGCTCAGATGGTGGGAATTTAGCAACAGTGAGCTTGGACTCTCTCTAGATGAGTGATCCAACATTTCAGCCATCGTCAGCTGTGCAAAAGAGCTGGAGAGGGACTTTTATAAGAGTATGTAGTGACAGGACAAGGGGGAATGGGTACAAACTGAAAGAAAATAGGGTTAGATTTGGTATTAAGAAGAAATTCTTCCCTGCGAGGGTGGGGAGGCCCTGGCACAGGGTGCCCAGAGAAGCTGTGGCTGCCCCTGGATCCCTGGAAGTGTTCAAGGCCAGGCTGGATGGGGCTCTGAGCAGCCTGGGATAGTGGAAGGTGTCCCTGCCCACGGCAGGGGGTTGAAACCAAATGATTTTTAAGGTCCCTTGCAACCAGAGCCATTCTGTGATTAAAGATTCTACTGCAGGGGCTCCCTGTGCTGAATCCTGTCTGAACTGAACTGGCAGCAGGACAGATGCAGAACAGCCCTGCAGCACCTGGGAGGGAAAATCAATCCAGAAGAGCTTTCTCAAAGCATCTTAGGGCAAGAAACATCCTTTCCAACCATGGCTGCTGATTTTTAACAGCTTCCTGCCATGTGCAGTGCAAAATCAGTACTGAGGACAATCAAGACAAGCCGATGAGAAACATGACAGAAATACTTCTTTTACTTTTTCCTGTTGCCACTATGAGACTTTGGGCTTTGCTATAAGGCAAAAGCCCCTATGTGGAAACAAACCTTGGTAACTAATCTGAGATTCAAGGCACTTGGCTGCACAGCCTGTCTCCAAAACTGCTTTTCAAGCAGAGCTCTGCTGTGCATCGTAGTGTGGATGAGCACGTTCACCTCCTTTGTTCATCTCCTTTTACACCAGCTGAGGCCAACTGTGAGAGGGCCCAAAATACAAGGGTTAAAGAGTTTCCAACGGGTACACCCAAATCAGTAATAAACATCAGGCTGAAAGGAATCACAGTGACAGTATCATTACTGTAAACATCACCAAGGAAATCTCATCACTGACCAAGAACTCACAAAGGTGTTTACCCCATGCCTTTGCGTGGGGTACCTATGGTTTGTACATGACTGTCACTTGCATGTGTGGAATTTATCCCATTCCTGGTTTTCCAGATGAGAAATTGAGACATCTTTGTGTATGCAGAACAGATCACTGACAAACTGGCAGGGAATTCAGTTCTTGAAATAAACCCAACTGTTACCTGGCTGTTAACTTCACACAATCTCTGAAACAATAGAAGAGTACAGAACTGTGGCTGGTTAGAGGGGCAGGAGACTGGCTGGTGGGTTTCTGCAAAATTACTCACTTTTCATAGTGACACAGTTAAATAAAAAAAAAAAAAATAGTTTTAGAAAGTGTAGTAACACTTGATCCAGTCAATTCTCCTCAGAGAACTCAGCAGAGAAACCATGAAAGATTCAATCCCTTCTGCTTTCTGTTATTGCCAGTAACAAGCTGGAGAATAAATATTTTAGAACGTTACCCTGTGTTTCTGTAATTTGAGATGTACAAAGTTCCATGAGATGAGGGTTAATCTTACTGCTTTTGGGGCAAATCTGCAAGATTCAAAGGGGAAAAAAAAAAGTTTGATACCTTAATTAAGGAACAGAAAAGAATAACACTGGCAGAGAAAGGGTTCTGTACCTCGACGCTCCTTTACTTCAGAGCCCAGTGTGCCACAGACAGCATTCAATTAAATAATAGTCTCAGCAATAAACAATGACAATACACAGAACACCACACGACATCACTCCTTTGGCTCAAAGTAATTCCAGTTTGTGACTGAACAGTTGTTATGCGAAAACCTCGGACACGTGGCTGAAAACAACAAAACCTTCACATCCTACAGCCGAAAAGGCAAGGGAACGAATTGGCAGAGGAAATTTAGATTGCACATCCCTTATGGAGTAGTTTTATTTCTTGTGCAGTTCGAAAACAGCATCAGTACAACTTTGGTATTCACCTGGAAAAGGTTTAGTTGGGAGAGCAGCCGCTGCTTGTCCAGGGGGAGCTCTGTCTGAAAAGGCAGCAATTTCCAACGTCTCCAAACAAAGTAATTTGAAACAAAAGCAAACAATAATTTGTTCCGAATTTTCTCTTTTTTTCACGGTGCAGCACACCCAAGATACAGTTGTTTTCTCATAGGGACGTTAATAACAGTAGTAATAATAAAATCATGCTGGGAGATGATGAGGCACCACAACGAGGGTTGTGGTGAAAGTCACGATCCTGTCTCAAAGGAGTGCTCTGGGAAGATCAGCTTTTAGAGAGCTTTCTAGTGCCTGGCCTAAGCAAAGCCTTCCCAGTGGTTATAACTTTCCCCTCCTGAACATTATTTAAGGTAATTTTTACAGTAAGAACAATCACCCACTGGAACAACCTTCCCAGAGATCTGTCACTGGAGGTTTTAAAGATGCAATCAGACAGGATGCTGGCTAGTGACGATTTTATGATTCTATCACCTCACCTATGCTCCATTTCCCCAAAAAAGGCTGGACCAGATCACTCATCTTTGGAGGTGCCACCCAGCCTGGGCTGTTCTATGATTTTGGGGATGCTGAGAGACTGAAGAGGGACATTTCTATGTGAACACCAACATGCAAGCACTTACTGAGGGATCATTCCTTCTAAAATCACCCGGAATCAACCACTGCCAGAAAGGTAAGATCCTACTGCCTGGATGGGGTTATGGAGGCCTGGCAGCACAGGAGGGATGCCAGACCCCCTAAGAGTACAGAAAACCAGGGGATCACATTAGGATACGGAGATTTTGTGAAGCCAGAGAGGTCTCTAATGGTTGATTAACTCTGAGTGCAATCCTTATCAAACAGGAAAATATGCGTTAAAATGATGCAGGCTGATTCAATGCAGCACAAATGCCACTGTCAGTAGTATCAACATGGAGCAGATGGACTCTGCTAAGGCAAAAACCCTCTTCCTCCCCAATGAAAAGCTTAATCACCATTTACATGCATCTCAACAAAACTTTGATCTTGTAGAAATTCTACATTTACCATAACAACTCGACCTAGGAGCTCTCCACTTGCTTCCCTTCCCTTTTTCCCCCTCTCTCCATAGTACCCTGCCAAAAGATAATGTGCCTTTCCCAATTAGGCACCAAACACAGGGGGAAAAAAAAGTTTCAAGTACATAAACAATATATTTCATAAATAAAACCTGGCTTCCTCTTGCCCAGTGGGTTTGGTGTGAAACAGAAGCATTTTTGGACAGGGCAGCTGAGGAGAAACTGAACTAGCTCAAGCCAGTGGTGAAATAATCCAGGAACTGTACTCAGGATATTGGGAGACTAAAAAATTACAGGATCTCACAGTATTTGTGTGAAAAGTACCTAAGGAAGACAGAAGTGGGTAGGGAATGAAAAATTCTCTTCCCCACACTGCTAAAAGGTACCTCCTCTTTCTGATATGCATCCTTGTCCCATCAAGTACTGGTCCCTCCCATGCAGGTATTCTATAGACTTGTTGACATTTAAATAAAAGTAGTTCTGCTCCTCTGGCACACAAAATCTGTCACCAGAAACCCCTTTCCTATCCATGTCCTGCAGCTTCACACAGAGCCTGGCATACCAAGCCTCTGGACACAGCCACGGCACCAAGCAAACCACTGGAGGTTAATTTTAATATCCAGACATTTATACTTTGGGAGAATTTGTTGTAGAGATTATAAGGCAACCTTTAGGGGTCAAGTAGTCCGTGTTAATAGAGACTTTCAAAGCTGAAGTCGTTCCTACTCATATTTTTTGCTAAAACAGAGAACTTTGTCATAAATACGATAGGCACAGACAGGATTTTTACAACCACCCATCCATCCTCACCGTCAGACACAGCAGCTGCTTTATCCTCAGGGAAAAAAACCCTTCAGCACAGTTCTGTGGCTCAGTCTGCTGCCCTAAAGGACCTTGTTCTCCAGCCACAGCTGGATTTGCCCTTCAGGATTCCAGGCAACAACATTTTATATATATATATATATACACACCCATATATATATATATTTAGTTTATTCCTTTTTGCTATCAGCTCTTTTTCCCCTGTGGGAATAATACTATCTTCTTGACATGCAAAAGTCCAGCCTGCACATCCATGAGTGGAATGAAGGTGTCCTGCCAGCAAAGATGTGTCTGACCCAACCCACGAGCCACGCAAACCTCGCCCATTGCACTGGGGCACACTGACTCCATGTGGCAGCACACAGAACATGCCTCACACATTCCTTTTCTTTTGCACTCCACACAAACCTTGTGTGTGGCTGTGAACTTTGGAAATAAGTTTTGGGAACAGAAGGAACAGAATCCCTACGTTATTTCAGTGAGAAAGGGCGACACGGGGAGGGAAAGAATTAATGAATCGTATTGGTAACAGTGTTTTTCACACAAATACTCACCAGGAACACACAGTAAAGTACAAAGGCTATATATATATATATATGCATATGTATATATATATAAAAACAATGCTTTTTCAAATGTTTATTACACGATGAAATAAGTCTAATTGAAAAAAATTCACATCCTGAACTTCATCAAAGGGGACTGATTGCTCTTCAGGCCTATTAGCTAAAAGCAAGATTGAAAGAGCAGGTTTGAAAAATTACATAAAACTGTATCACATTCTTCTTTCAGTTTGTAATTGGTTTGATTGAAACTTGACTTAGAAGACCATAAAAGTTTGCTTCGGCATTAGACCAGCTCTCTGGCTCAAGTAGCACTAACACTGTGTGATGGGTACAGGGTTTTTCCCATGACTAAAATGGAAATAATTGGTAATATTTTCTTCCACACCACACTCATGCCCACCCCAAAACCCCAAATTCCACCTACTTTACCGATGTTGTTAGATACAAGACCTAAAGAAGATAAGAAACAAAGACATTTCTTGTTTTGCCCCTTTGTGTCTTCACATTTCAGTCTCCACCAGCTGACCACAAGCACATTCCACCCACCGTGAACAAGGTCTTCAGATGTCATTTCCAGACTTGAAAAGAAGTGACATGGTATGGCTGAAAGGGATTTTTGTACATCACAAGTGCCGTAAAATTTAGGATTTCCCTGCTTTGGTTAAGGTGTGTGATGATGCACCTGTCAAATCTCAATCCTACTGCACAACTGCAAGGGGCTGCTAAATTAGTGGTGAGATTTTTTTTTTTTTGTTCCTTTCTGTTATTTTTTAAGACAGTGCAAGGTCTAGAGACAGCGTGAGAATCTCAGACCGGGCTGTTGCAGGGTGATCTGCCAATTTCAGCTTAAATTTCATTGTATAAACATTTTTCCCATCTCTGTTTGGTATCCAGCAAACAATCCTATTAGAAATTTTCCAAAGGTCTGTGTGGTTTTTTTTTTGTCTCTGAGTACTGTCCACGCCAGCACTTTTCCCAAGTATAAATTAGTAGCTGTACATCTGCTGCTGCTGCTGCTCTGTCTGAACCGGCTGCTGGCCCGGCTGCTGCGGCGTGGCCGGCGCCGGGGGCTGCAGGACATCAGTCTGAGGCACCGACCTCCAGGCCAGGGGGTGCTGATCTGTGATCTGGTTGCCCAGGGGAGCAATGGAGTTCACCAGGGTGGTCAGGTTTATGAAATGGGCCACGGACTGAGGGTTGGGCGCCTCGGGCTGCGGCGGGAGCTGAATGTCACTCTGGCGGTTGTGCAGCATGGCCGAGCCGCTGACGGTGTCGAAGGTGACGGTCAGGATGGAGTTGTCCAGCTGCAGCTGGCGCTCCGGGGCGCTCAGGTGGCCCACGGCCACGGGCTGCAGGTTGGTGAACTGGGTGCCAGCCGCCGTGGTGATGGGGGTGACGGTGATGTTGGTGAGTCCCACGGAGCTGGAAGGGGCTGTGACGTTCGGGTCGCTGAGGGTCACCACCACCTGAGGAGAAACACAAAGGGTAACCTCGGCCTCGTAGCTTCCAACTGGCCACCCAGTATCAGGGAAGTGCTGGTGGGCTCCCATGATGCCAGCAAGAGAAGTCACACACAGATGGGAACGCAGGGAATTTGGAATGTAACAACTTCCACACACGGAAATAAGATGGTGAGGGGAGAGAGGGATATGCAACGTTTAAAACAAGCAGCCAAATTAACTTTCACTCTTTTCATCACAGCTTCAGCCAGTTGCTGAGAGCCAGCAAACAAGCTGATGCTAACACCAGAGGAAATGGAAACAAATGTGAGGAGCTTATTGGTCCAACTTCTTGAGTTTTTAAAGTCTCTATTCATCTTTGTATGACCACAATTTATCCAATCAGCTCCAAATGTTCCAATCACTCTTTTGTCATTTTTTTTAACCAAAAGAAGGGTTATCCCTCTAAGCAATGCCACCCATCACCCTCCTCCTGCAGCTCACCTGCTGGATGCTCTGTACAGCTGAATTAGTCTCATCTCCAACATTCCCTGTGAATTCACCTTCCTTCTCTGTGTATTCACTGAAGGCAGGGTCCTCAGGCACTTGAGCTTCCTCCTCCTCCCCTGACTTTTGTTTTCGTTTCTGGCCACGTTTAGGAGTTTTTATGTGCTGCTTCCCTTCTGGTAGTTCACCCTGTTCCAGGGCTAATTCCGGCTGGAGCAAACATTGCCCAACAAAACATCAACTCCTTTTGCTTAGTGAGTTCCAAGAAAGAGACAATCACCTGAAGCTGGTTTACTGTCAGTTCTCAAGCGAAGAAACAACCTTTAGCAAAATCCTGACTCCAGGGATTGAGACCTCACCCTGTAATTACGTTTTGCCAGCACCCCTGTTATACAACCGAGCAGATCAGCAGCTTGTGGCTGCTTGGACATGTTCCACTGGGGCTGACTCTCTAAAAAAGCACATTCCTCACCCATCAGCCCACGCCCAGCTATGCTATGTACCCAAAAAGTGATGTCCCACCTCACCCTCCAGCAGGCCTGGAACTCACCTGAACAATCCCAATGGAAGAGGCATCGATGGTCGTCGTCTCTGGCAGCGGCTCCAAATCATCAATCCTCACTGAAAGGATCTGAACACAAAGAGGTGTCAGCTGCTGAACTGCAGCAGTGCAAACCACAGTCAAACAGCACAGCGTTTCCCTAATGAACCCTGTCACCAGGCAAAAGTGATGTAATCTAACATTTTACACATGGTATTTAATAAAGGGACTTAACTGTGGCTTTTTTAAAATAACCTTTTTTGGCGTATCATCTTTTCCTTCTTGCTGAAATCCAGCAAAATTTAAACACAATAAAAGACCATCTCCATTTTCAGATTCTAGACAGAATACAACCCACTGGGAAGTGATGAATTCTACAGAAAACAATGTGTTTGGAAAAAAAAAAGTATTATGTTACCATTTCAATTTATAAACCTATCAACTGTGTCCTACTTTATTATTTTCAGATGAATCTACACATCTCAGCTCATCAAAGAATAGAGACAAATTGCCCTCTGGATTTCAGATATGTAGCTGCATTTTAAATCCCCAAATCAATAAACAAGGCATTTTGTTGACTTCCTTCACAGTCATCATGATAAAACAGCAAAGCAATGCTAGTGATAAATTGGTAGTTCAAAAAATAGAAAAAGCCTCAAAGGGAACGGACCAGCCTTAGTCAAACCTAAACAAGAAACGCTGAGGAGAAATACAATAGCTATTCAGAAATTTAGAACACAGAAAAAACCCCATTGGGGTCAGACAAAACATCCCTCTAATCCAGATTCTCTCCAGTCAGCATTCATCTTTAATACTGAGAATAATTTTGTATCATCAGCAGATGCTGCCATCACCTCTCTATTCACCACTTCTTTCGGATCATTTCTGAATACAGAGAACACAATGGGGAAAAAAGGATCCATTGTACTCACTAATGGATGGAGACAAAACATGAAAAAACATATATTTAAGCCGAGTCAGTAAAGGAAAAGAGATTTAAATAATCAGAAGAACTTAATTTTTAGAGAATCAGATATATTTACTACTAAAACATAACACAGTGAAACGGCTGATTCAGGTAAGTCCATGTTTCACAGACACTACCTAAAATTGGGCCCAAAAGAACAGAAAAAAAAGAGACAGGAAAAAAAAAGTAATTCCTTTCAAGTCACCAAAGGCCATAAACATTCTCTAAATAAAAAAAATTAAAAAATACCACAATCCACCACACAAACTCCCTCACCTCTGGGTGTTTACGCCTCATGTGTCGACTCATGGACGCCCTGGTAGAAACCTTTGTCCCGCACAACTGACAGCTCTGCGCTTCCACCTTGTCATGGGTGAGCTGGATGTGCTTCTGCAGCATGTAATCAGTGACATACTTCTTATCACACACTGAACACGTCCACTGTTTTCCTACTGGTGGCAGAAGGAAGGAAGGAAACCCAAGGGATGAGCATCGGATTGCCAACACCTCAACGAGAGGAACAACTTGTGTTTGGTAACAGGGTGTGCAACACTAGTTCCAAGACTGGCCAGTCTAAAGCAAAATTAAGGAGCAAAATGAAGGTTTTTTTTGCTGGATGCTGTTTTTTAGGGGGTTTACCTGTATGAATCAGCTTGTGAGTCTCCATTGTATTCCTCTCACTGAACGTCTTGCCACAGAGCTCGCACATGAAATCTTTGATTCCTGCACGAAAAGCACATTTGGCACCTGTGAAAGCAGCCTAAAGCTCTCTGGGACAATTCTGAGTTTTGTATTAGTAACATTGAAATAATAAAAATCACAGACAAAAAGGCAGAAGCAGCCCAGCTTCACCAGCTATTTTTACCTACACCATTCCACTACATCCGGCAGAAAATAAATCCCAGAGAAACTGATGTGGGAGGTAAAATTTTGTTTTGGGAAATGACAACCTGAAGACTAAAAACAAACCCAACACTCTAGACCTACCCTAGACCAAGAACCTAAAAAAGCACAAAACTTGAAACCAACTAAACTGCATTTATTTGCAGAACAAGCGGTCCTGGCTGAGGAGAGGACATCTCACTTTGCAAAGAGCAGAATGTGCATATTTTATTACTTTTTCCTCACACTCTCTGACTGTTCAAGGTAAGAATTCTCATAGGAGGCATTTAACAAATTCGGTGCAACTTTTGTCCACCTTTGGAGTCCTCACCTGTGTGCCTTTTGTAATGCTTCAGCATGTTGACTTTCTGTGCAAATTTTCGGTGGCATTCCTTGCACTCGTATTCTTTAATCCCTTTGTGAAGCTTCATGTGGTGACGAAGGGCATGTTTTGTCTTCATGCCTGTGAAACAGAAGGTACAGGACACTTAGTCCATCACTCTCACCTTCAGGGGAGAGCTCAGGCTCGTGTTGGTAACCAACAGCTCTATTTTATGTTTGCTGTGAGTCCACAGTTGCATATTTTTAATTGTTTATGTAGCAATGCACGTTATCATTGTTATTTTAATTCCAGAAAAAAGCTCTGGTAAAATCTGAGTAACCATTGATAGAGAAGCAAAACAGCAGGGACAAGCAAAGATAAAACATCCTCAGAAGGGTCAGATTGACTACTGCCTTTCACTAAAATACCAGCTCACATTTGTTCAAGTTATAACACGAGCAATTAAAAAAGCCAAAGCGACTTTGACTCTTAAGGCTCTTCCAGAGAGAAATGACTCTATTTCTTAAGCCTGAAAACAGAGCAGAATGAAAAAAAAAATCAACCTGCATTCACTCTTGTGCTGCAAATCAGGCATTCCTCAACCTGAGAGAAGCAAATGCTACTAAAATCAGTGCTGTCTTACAGGCCATGAAACCAAACTGTAAAGAATTAGGGTAGCTCATGTAACCACAACGCTCCTGATTAATACAGTTTCTCCCTCTCAAAAACGCAGCATTTACAGCACTGCCACTATTCTCAGCACGGAAGTTGTTTTAATTCAGATATTCACCTGCTACTCAGTATCACAATGAATGGAAAACAAGGCATCAGACATACCTTTGCCACATTCTGCACACAAGTATTCTCGGATATTATCATGGACTCGCATATGTTCTTTTAACATGTCTTTTCTAGCAAATGATTTGCCACATTGCTCACAAGCATGACTTTTTACACCTTGAAAATAAATTTAAAAGACAACGTAAACAAAAAAAAGATGTTAATGAGTAATGTGCATCTCCTAAAAATCGATTAAAGTGGTGAATTAGAGGGCAACAGCCCACCTGTGCTGACAACCACACCTTTCATGCATATTGTAGCCCAAATTAAATTAAAGACTTTGAAGAGAGAGAAAAGCTGGCTTTCTGTGTGAGAAAAAAAAAAAAGATAAAGCCTGAGGTAAGAGAAGACTAAGTAGCATGAAATAGTAATGAGCTGTTAAAAATGATTTTGCAATAGCAGGTTTCAGCCTGTGTAATGGTGAGAAGGTGGCATGGATAAGAATTTGGGGAAGAACAGAATACAGGATTAGGTGAATCCTGCAACATATTAACAACTAGGCATTTGGATTGTGTGTCCAGATCAAATCTCTTCATTAATATTATCTGCTTTAAGAAAACTGGTTTACTCTAAAAGAATAAATATAATATTTATCTTATACATATCTATATATGTAACTTAGAGTGAAAATTCTCTAGCAAAAAAAAAAGGCAGGCACTGGCAACAGAAATTTTTCTTTAGTATTGATAATTATAAAGAAAGACAACATTTTTACCTGTATGGATAAGCTTATGTCTTTCCAGATTTCCTATACTGTTAAAAATCCTCCCACAGATTTCACATGGATGGATGTACCTGAAACCAAAGAGACCAAAAACTGTGATTCTTTTCTCGAGGCAGAGGTGATTCTCAGGCATCTCTGCCAGCAAGTTTATTTCATTTGCTAATACTAATGACTATAAAAGTTCCTTGAACTGTAAGGTTTTTTAACTGAGCCTTAAGATACGCCTAAGCTGACTGCAAGCTTGGAGCAGTCTGGCATTGCTACACGCTCAAATTTTTTAAGAAACATTTATTAAAATCATGGATTTATACTTTGCAGAGCCCACACTGGAGGGCTGTTGACTCATCAATCTGTATGAAGTCAATCACCGGCGACACGCATTTCAAGCTTTCCATAAACATTTTAACCCCCCTTACACAGTTATTTTAGTACAGCCACATTCTCTAAGAGCACCCCAGGTGGCATAACCACTAGAACTCCAAAAAGAGAGCTCTTCTCAGTGACAAGTCTTACTTCTGCACGTTGGGGTCGGGCAGGTTCTCCCTGTGGATGACCATGTGCGCGTGGTACGTGGCCTTCAAGGCGAAGCGCCGGTTGCAGATGCTGCAGCCATAACCCTTCTCCTTGTGCACGTCCATGATGTGCTTCAGGTACTCCTTCCCTCTGCCAAAGGTCAGCTGGGGAATGAACCAATAGTGAATGGAAGGGGGAAAAAAAAGTCCTCGGGCACAGCAATGAGCGGGTAACACGCTGCCGGGATCTCGAGCGGACATAAACATCCTGTGTACCACTAAAGATCCTGTGTGCCACGGGATGAAAAATCTGTGAGAGCTGGATTTAGGCCTGAAACTCTTTGGACGTTACAAACACGCTGCTACAGGACATCAGTTCACTCTTTTCTCTAGCTGGAGACGGTATCTCCACTTCTGCACAAGAAGAGGATCTCCAGTTGTTTGTGCACTGAGGAACAGCCTTGAGGAGAGCCACGTTTAACCTCCACCAGCTCACCTTGAGTGCTGTGAGCAGTTTTGGTCACCATGACATAAAGAAGATACTAAACTATTACAGAGTGTCCAGAGGAGGGCTACAAAGATGGTGAAGGGCCTTGAGGGGAAGCCACATGGGGAGAGGCTGAGGGCACTTGGTCTGTTCAGCCTGGAGGAGGCTGAGGGGAGACCTCACCGCAGTCACAACTTCCTCGTGAGGGGAAGAGAAAGGGCAGGCACTGAGCTCTGCTCTGTGGTGACAGTGACCAAGGAATGGGCCTGAAGTAGTGTCAGGGCAGGTTTAAGTTGGATATCAGGAAGAGGTTCTTCCCCCAGAGGGTGTTTGTGCACTGGAAGAGGCTCCCCAGGGTCTGGTCGCAGCCCCAAGCCTGGCAGAGCTCAAGGAGCGTTTGGACAGCGCTCTTGGGCACACAGTGACTCCTGTGCAGAGCAGGAGTTGGACACCATGCACCTTGAGGATCCCTTCCAACTCAGACTATACTGTGACAACAAGGACATTACATATGGAAAATAAGTCTGCTGGGCTCCAGGAGCATGGTGAGCTCCTGTCTGCACCATCAGCTTTGGCAGCAGCTCCAGAAGGGTTGGAATTTCCAGGCACTGCAGGGCAGTGACCCTGGCTCAGCTCCTGGAAGTGCTGCAGCTACGACGGACAGATGCTGCACCACTGAGCTCCAGACCTGCACATCCAGGTGTGCTCCAGCATCTCAGGGTCAAGTGCCACCATGACATGACCTCTTGCTCCAATTTTGGAGCTAATCAGGGCATTTCTAACAGCATTGCACAGCTTGGTGAAGATGTACTTTGAGACCAGAAAAAATACAGATTTTTAAGAGCTCAGAAGAGAGATTTCTCCAAGACTCATCTGTATTTGTTCTCCCTTTGGCTGGTCAGCGTCCCCATCTCCTCACATCAAATCCCGTTTCCCACAGCTGTTCCCTTACACAACTGTTTACTTCACAAACACCTGCAAAAGCACTAAAAAACCCCCAGCTTCCAAAAAGATCTTTCTGATTTGGATGGCTCAACTGCCCTCACTTGGAAGCACACAATTTTATATAGTTTATGTACCCATGAAGTGTCAGGCAGGAAAATCAGCACAGTGAAAGCAAGCACACGATTAGCTGCTGTGACACCACACCTTCTTATGTTTACTGACACAAACTTAAAATCAGTTTGCACTTAAAACCAGCTCCCAGGTAAGAACAGAAAACTGAAACATTATTATCTCCAGGTCTTAAAATGAAGATAAAGTAAGAACTTTCACCACATTAAGTGTGGGCTGTGAAATAAGCTCTGATTTCCAGGGGTCAATTCAGTGGCTAAACTGCCAAAATTCCCCTGTCCCTTTGTCAGCTTTGCTGTTCTCACTGACTGGTTTTGCACCCCACCTGCCCCAGCACAGTGTGGCTCACCCAGGAAGGGCACAAAGTCCTTAAGGACTCTGTTATTTCTTTACAAACTGCCAAAAGCCACGCAGTGTGAGGTTTAAAAGGTCTTCCTCTCTCAGCTGACAAGTGAGTAAATCATGTTTCAGCAGCACTTCCAACACCATCCTGTTAGTAACGGAGTAGGGCAAGAATAAGCAGTTACACTGAGCATAAGCAGCAGCCTTACTCCTCCAAACTGGATATCCACTAGAGGACCGTCTGATCTCATAAAAATTAATAATTTTGACTCTTATCAATCAGAAATGCTGTAACCATTTTAAGTTGCACATAATTAAAAGGGAGTTCAAGATGTTGAGTGTTCCTTTATTGATCCTTTCTCCACTTTTGCCTGTTTTCTTCCACACAGCAAAGTGAATTGATCTGTCCTTCCCTTTTGAAGTGTTTAGCATCCCCCTCACTGGATACCACCTCCATTCTTATGGAACAGCCTCAGCTCACAGATCAGAGGTAACAGCACTGCAGAAAACAGCAGACCTGTGGACTGGACTTCCCCTTGAGAACCCTTCATGTTATTTAAAATTCTGAATGCTTTATAGACACCTCCACTCCCTCTCCCCCATCCCAAAACAAGTTAATTTGAAAGTATTTAAAGCTACCTGGCACCTTTTGCAGCTATACTTGTGAGGCTCTGAATCTGCACTTTCATCAGAGTTGTCATCGTTTTCCTCTGATGAGATTCCAATTTTACCAATGAACTCTTCCCTCTGGTGATCATCCATTAGGGCTATGTCCTGTGCAGAGTGGGAAAGAATATTTTGTTTCAATAGATTAAACTTCTTCAGAAGGTAATACCTGGTCACCCGTTGTTGCCATGCAGACTGCTTTGCAATAACTGCTGTAATATTATTTATTTAAAATATCCTCCTGCTTCATTCAAGCCAGAGTTTCTCTGTCCAGGACCACACAAGGAATAACTGTTTATTCAAACAACTAATATTAATTTTTTTGCATATAAAGGGAACTTTAATTTAAAGAGACTCAGCTGGTGCAATATTACATCTATAAAAGCATCTTTATGAGCACCGCTGAGTGATACAATTCCCTTTTAATTTAATTTAATTCCCTAAAATTCAGTGTTGTCAAAACAATCTGCCTTTTCTAACTGATTATTAACACAATACCTTAAAATGGACATGAATATGATCTCTCAACACATCCACCCTGAAAAATTTACGTCCACAGATCTCACACGTGTATTTCTTGTCTCCGTGTGTTAGAAGGTGTTTGTTCATATTGCTCCTACATGAAAATACCTAAAAGGAAAAGAGAAGGAAGGAAGGATTTTTGGATCATGTCCAGCAGGGCTACAGTTCTTTGCAACCTATCCAGTGGAGAGCACAGAACACATTTACTGTCTTTTTTTATTCATTCTGGCCAGAAACATGCAGGAGCTCCTGTTAGCCAGCCAGCAGTCTGCCTCAAAACTGCTGGCATGGCAAAATCCAGGGGCACAGTTCCAAGGAACCGACTGAAACTGGCCATTCATCAGGGGTGGGCTTCCAAAAAAAGCTGCAGCAGAATTACACAGGGCAGAATTTGAAATATTTAGACTGTGTCTTTTGAATCATGCATGTTCCATCTATCTCTAAAAAGATAAAGCCACAAAATCTACCTTGACTGATGTGAAACATATCCAAAGCATCAAAACCAGAGGTCTACACAGCATCTTAAAGAGTTCTTGAGTACCTTTTGTACCATGAATCATTAAACATTTATAGAATCACAAGTTAAACCCACACTCCTTGTGACAGCAGTGACTTAAGATCATGAGTGCTGAACATCCAAATGCAACCATGCCACGACTACGCCACGAATTCACTTTTATTCCCCATGGAAAAGGATTCCCAATGCACACAGTCAGCTCCAGCTGTTTACAACCAGCCCGAAAAATAACAAAGCCACTCCAAATAACATAAGCCATGAGATCCAACTGACACACACACAGTGGCCATGTGACACTCTGCATTGTGCTGCGGGTCCTGAGAAAAGTTCAAGCCTGAATTGCACTTTTGCTCTTATCTTTGTCCTAACAGCTCCCACCATCCGTGGCCACAGTGGGCTGGGATAAATAATAGAGCTGTTTGAAGAGGAATGTCTTGACTGGACTCCACACCCTCCCTGGGCAGCGGTTCCAGAATTCTGCTACCCTTCAACCTGAAGGAGTTCTTCCTCCTATTGCGATGGAACTTCTTGTGTTTTAGTTGTACGGCCACTGCTCCTCATGCTGCTGTTGCTGGGCAGCACCAAAAAGAGTCTGGCACCATCCTCTGACACCCCTTGGGGTTATTTAAATGGATGGATGGATCCCCTCAGTGTTCTCCTTTCTAGACTAACCTGCAGCCCCCCTGGAGTCACAATGCAGAGCCTCTCGTGGCACACCTGGCACAAGCTCCTACCTTCCCACACACGGGGCACCCCGAGGGCTCCTTCTTGTAGCGAACCATGTTCTCCGTGCTGTGCTCAAAGTCTTCTCTCTTCACACGCCTCACCCCTTAACACGACAGTCCCCATCAAAAAAACAAAACAAGAAATAAACCATGGCTTTCCACTCCAGTCTGCAGGCCTTGTCAGGAGGAGACTGGGAAGAAGAGTGAAACGCTGGCAAGAGCCTCAATGCAGGGTTTAATTGCTAACGAAAGGGTGATTTCTAAATTAAAGGAGTGTTTTAAGAATATAGAAGCAGACTGCCAAAGTGATGCATTATGGCTTATTGGTTATTAAACCAGCTGTAAAGTGTCTGAAAACACTTTTGTCAAGAACATTTTTGTCCACACCAGGAAACAGGCAGATCTGGTAGGCCTTGGCACTTCGATCTGGTATGTGGCCCAGAAATTCACCCTCACTAAGGAGGAGAAGGAGTCTCTAAGGAGATTAGCAACCATCCAGCATCAGCTTTAATGCTCAGAGAAGATTTCAGACCTCTTTCTCTGCTACTTTCAGGAGGGCAGAGGGCTCCTGCTTTTGTGTGACAGCTGAAAATGAGACACTGCCAGTGTCACACAACCCCCTGTCCTCTGGCTCTCCTCTGGTTCATGACACAAATTAGATAATCTGGCTGCTTTTTTTAAAAATCACCTTTTGGTTTTATCACCTAGATCACTAAAGGCATTCTAACACATATTTAGCAATCTACCAACTTTTTCCAGTCTTTGGGTACCTGTAACATCCTTACATGCTTGAGATTTTGGACAGTAAACTCTCGTAATCTCATTTTCACATCTTGTCAAGTGTTTCAAAGGTAACATTCCACTGACACTATATTTATGTCGTAGTCACTCTCACCTGACCATGCCAAGTTAACTCTCTGCCTTCAGATTTTCAAGTTACCACACGAATTTTAAAAAAGGAAGAATACAATGCAAAGAAAGAAAAATACGTCATTAAAGTCAGCCAGTCTAAACTGCTGCTTAATAAGCCAAGCAGCTTTCACATGACTGTTAGTAGCACTGGACCCACTGCTGTTATTTGTCATAAATGTCACATTTTGCTGAAACTTGCAACTCTTGATCAGGTAACTGATAATAATAATTAAAAAAAGACAGCTACCATTGAGAAGAATCTAATGCATGCACTCATTTCCTTAACCTGCCCACCTCTAGTGCTGTTTCAAGAGTAAAAATTCGGTTGATCTGCAGTAAATTTACCTTCCAAGTGCCTTCTTTGATGGTCCAGCATGACATCCTTCCTGTAGAACATCTTATTGCAGATCTCACACGCAAACTTCTTATCCCCGTGCTTCTTCTTGTGTTTTGAAAGGTTGCTGTTTGTAGAGAAGAATCTGAAACACATCTCACACTGGAATGTCTTGTCATCTGTAAGCAAGAGAAACCACGCAGCTCTTTACAGGGTTTGTATGTTGGTGAGACAGGTGGTTCTTTTGTTGGATCTGGGTTTTCACATGTAATCCATCACTATGCTCTAAGGGCAGTTACCTGGGTGATTCTGGACTGAACATTATTCTGGGGCCATAAAAGCAAGCAGGATGTCATTTTCTAAGCATAAGATCACTCGGCATAAATAAAAGGAGTAACCACAAGAGATGGCTATGGGGGCAAACGGCAGGTTGCAGTGATACCAAGAAAAAAACACTTAGAGACTACTGCAAATATAAAGCAGGAGAAAGCTGAAGAAAACTGTAATCCCAGAAAACTGCAAATTATCACTAATACTGGTCCCCTTTCCAGTTCCTCTGTTCCAGAGGAATGAGGTGGAACTTAGTTTCAGGGAAAAAATGAAACAGAGATGATGGCAGATTATCTGTGAACAAAGGAAACACCAGTGAGAATATTACACAGGTGAGCAGGAGATACTAAAAAAACCCCAATTCCTAAGTGGATGTGTTGCTCTACAGATGATTGGTTACACTTTTTTAATCAAAAAACCAGGTTGCTTCTTGTGATGATGACAAAACCCTAAATCCCCACTCCCCTTCTGTAGTTTCTCTGCTGAGATGGATTTGGGGACACCTTCCCAGGATGGAGCAGAGATGCCAGAGGAACAGTTCTCCATTCTCACCTGTCCTGCAGTTGTGGAATTCCAACGCACTCTCTATCCGAAAGGCCTTTTCACACGTGGTGCACTTGTACCTGTACTCACTGTCCACCTGAGGATCACAAACAGGAAAAGCCAAGTCACGTCTGGCAGAGAAACTCTAAACCTCAAACACCTTTTCTGTTTTCTGTCCTTTCCAATTTTTATTCCTTCGGGAAGGCATTTAACTACACGTTGGTGCAAAATTCTGATGCTCTATCATCCTGCCATGTTCCTACATCTGAGCTATAAAAAAAACCCCCCAAAGACCACGCTCCTGTGTGGATGTAGCAGTCTTCCTGATACTCCCCTGGTCCAACACAGAGACAGAATGTTTGAGAAGGAAGATGTGATCTGACTCATCCTCCAGAAGAGACGGCAGCAATCTGAGACTTCAGGACCCTGGTGCCAAGCAACAATGGAAATATTCACTAATAAGGTGCCACTACAGGTGTGTTTAATATTTCTATGACATCAGCATGGAAAGGCAGAGTTCACACATTAAAGGAATGACAGGTGGGGAGAAATGAAACAGGACGAGCAAACAAGACTGGAACAACCCTATTTGGCAGCATAACTCAAGTCAGATCTCACCTCTGTATCATGCAGGTGCAGCTAATTCCAGCTTGTCTTGCTGGAAGTGATGCTTGGAAGGAATTTTCTATAGGGAAAGGGCTTGCATATGCTCAAAAGCACTTTTCAAATTCATCAGTTATTCTAAGATAAGATGTTAGCACTCCCTCTCTGTCCTTTCTCACTCCCATGGGATACCTGCTCACATGGAGCTGCCCAGCTCACACCTGGAATCTCCCTGTGCCTCTCCACATAAATCCTGCAAGAGCCTGAGAGCCCCTCGCACTCACTTCGTTCCTGCTGTGCTTGTATGAAACGTGCTGCTTCAAGCTCTCCTTCCTGCTGAACAGCTTTGCACATTCCTCACATTTAAACAGTTTGTCACCTGAGGGGATCAATCGAGATGAAAGGGTCAGTGATTGATAATAACCAACTCCAGGCAAGACAGGGGAAACCAAAGCACAAGCAACTGCAAACAAACAGGCTAGTGATGAAAAATTTAGCAATTCGGGAGATCTCAGTTGTAGATTTTAACCATTTCCAACAATTTTGGTTTAGTTCCCCCACCCTTTTTCAGTGATGATTTTTCATGGGACCCTTACAATAGGACACAGACCCCTGGAATTGCAGGTGGAAAAACACTCAGCTGACATTCACACAGCTATGTCACCCGTGTGCTTGTGAAGATGGGGGTGATAGTTATATATATATATTTAAAGGCAATAAGAGCTTTGGAAAAAAACATCACATCCTTATACTCTCACTTAAAAGATGTACCTAATTCAAATTTTAAATACTTTTAACTTCAATTTTGCACTATTATCTTCTCATGCTTTGGTCTGAAAAATTAAAACACTTTCCTAGAGAGAGTTAAAAGAAAGAAAAAAGCAAAACCAGCTCTCTTCTAAATATGTATCCCAATAGCTAAAACGAGCCCTGCTGTTTAACTCCAAGGTGAAACCAAGACACAAAATCAATGCCCAGGCGAGGGAAAAGCCAACCCACCGTGAGAACGGATGTGCCTGCTGAGGTTGCTGCTGTTCTGGAAGATCTTACTGCAGATGCTGCACTGATAGACCCTCTTGTGCTCCCCCAGCTGCTTTATCAGCTTCCGCCGAATTCCGTGTCTACTGGAGAGAATTAAACTTCTTTTGAGGGACATGGTGTTTTGGTGATGAGCAAACCTACTGGATTAGAGAAAAAGGCAGGGACTGAAAGCTATCCCACAGGTTGCAACAGAGTTCCACCAGCTGGCAAAAGCTAGAGGAGTGCTCAGCTCAGCTCCTGGCAGGAGGGAGGGGGCCTGGACGGAGCTGCCCCAGCTCCAAGGTGCCCCCCTGGCCACCCCCTGGAAGCTGCAGATGTCACTCCCTCCAAATTATCTTCACCCAGCACCAGCGAGGCAAAAAGCAGCAGCAGAGATTCTCTTTGCAGGCCCCTCAGAGGAACAGAAAGGATCTGTTCTGCTCATCCTCTGAGAACATCAGCACTGTCTCAGCTTAGGAAGTCTGGCAGCCCCCACATGAAAAGTGCATTAGAGCAGAGGGCAGCAGGGTGCCAAGCAGCAGCACCGTGCCATTTCCCAGCACAACCACCTGCTGAAATGCCTTTTGGATGGCTCTGTGTCTGCTAAGGACTTCAATCTATACCATTACTAGCTAATTCTGAAAAATTGAGTGCTCTATTATACAAAAAAAAAAAATTTCAAAAGGCCAATTTTACTGAGACAAAAAGACATAAAAGAATCTGAATTAATCAAGTGATACTTAAGAGTCTCCCTGAGGTTCTGTTATACTGAAGTTTTTCCCCTCCCACTGCTCTAAATCTGAAGTATCACAGGCAAAATCAACATGAAGTCATTCATGAGCTAAGATGACAAGCAAGACTGAATAATAATAATGATTAACATATTCTGAAAGAACAAATCTCTTTGCCTGTCTTATCACTAACATTCAATGGGAGTAAATTTCACCTTGCAGCTGCAGGAGCCTTTTGGAAACACACTGAATTAAAGCAGTAACACGATGAACAAAGAAATTTTCATTTATGTTATGCTCCAAAATCCTACCACCGTGTTCCAGGGCACAAGTGGCACTCAAAATCACCTCTTGTAGCAGCAGCAGCAGCAGCATCACACAATTTTATGCTGATAAAAAAGAGCATCTGTGGGCCCAGAAGTCGAGCAGAACTGTTGCATGCTACATCATCTTAGCTACAACAAAGAGGAAATTCCGCATCCCAGAACACTTACTTTGTCACTGAGCTGATGCTGTTTGTGGTGCTGGGCATCTTTCCTAAAACCAAATCCATAATCCTCTCTTCTGGAGCTGGAAGCAGGGCCACCTCTTCTGGAGGGACCTCAGTGACGGCGTCAGCCACACGTTCCACTGCAAACACAGCACAGCAATAAATACAGCAGTAACGTGGAGACAGCTGGAAGTAAAACCTCAAATGCACAATTTGTAATAAGATGTGGCACTGGGCAAATTAACTGTCCACAAACACATTCAAAGAATCATAGAGCAGTGGGAGTTGGAAGGGACTCTTAAAAGTGACCTAATCCAACCCCCTGCCATGGGCAGGGACATCTCAGCTTTCTCTAACTTCTTACCTTTCCAACCTATTACTGAAGGGCCAGTTGACCATGCATCAGGGAATTTCTTATTAGAACGTCCCTTCAAGGAAGGTAAGAGCCTTTCTAGACTAAAATTAAGGTAGAGAGGGAAAGATTTGTCCTCTTGAGAGGAAGGATGCTTCCTCTCCTGCTCCTTCTTGCAGGTCTCATAACCACCCGCAGGAGAATGCAGGTGGATCTGAGTGTAGGTGCTGCAACAAAGCCCCCAGAAATAATTAACAAAACTTGTAAACTGGCAGCTTTAGTGATCTAACTAAAATCTTCCCTCTTGTCTCTCTGCTGCTTTTTAGGCCTTTCTGCAAAGGCATCGATGCAGAGGTATAAGCAGATGTATTGCTTAGCGTTTTCTAGATTTCTGTTTTACCTGCAAAATCTTTCTCTTCATCAATGACAAGAGGTGGTTCTACTTTCGCTGTTTTGGCCTTTCTTCCCCTCCTGGCCTTTCTCCTCGAGTCTGTGCTGGCACTGGCTTCATCACTTGCCACCAGCTGATCCGCTGGTGCAGCCTCTGCTGCTTTCTCAGCATCATTTTGGCTGCTGGGGGGGGCACCTTTGGCTTGTTCCAGGTGACTCAGCAAGTGCTCTGGGAGGATGGGAAAGAACAGAAGAATAAGGGAGAAATGATCCTTAAAATACTCAAATGGAACCAGCTGAAGCCCATCTATCAGGTCCATCTCACTTCGCAGAGACTTAACTTCAAATTATTTCAGAAGTGGTCACAATAACTTCACAAATCAAAGCATAGTTTATTAAACACTCATAAGAACTGCATTTTTAAAGAGATTTGTTGATACCACAGTAAGAAGTTTGTGTTTCTAATAATGGGTACGTTTTTCCAAATGCCTAAGTTATTTACCAACCTAATCCCCTTTTCAAAAATGATTCATCAAATGGCCAAAGCTTCTAAAGAATTTTAAGTTCTTCTGAAAACTGCACAAAACAGCTGCGAAAGAAATGCAGGAAAAAAATATGGACTTCATTACCGTGACTAAATCTGTGCCATAAATACCAGCTGGACAATATCACAAAGTAAAACCTGCCATCGCTGACCTTTACACTGCTTATGCAGGTCCCTATCCTTGACTTTCCTGTCAAGGAAAAGTCACATCATCTTCTAGACCTCAGTTTTATTTCTTGTGGACTCAACACTACGGTTGTTTGTCCAGAGACCGAACACTGCCACGCTCAAAATATCCAAAATATCCCTGTTCTACCTTCCCTACTACTCTTTTCCTTAAAAGGGAAAACGAAATGTAAAACTTTTGTTTTACTGCACCACGGATAGTGCGTGGCTTCACAGCTGTGGAAGAGCAGAGTTCTGCTGATGACTCTCAGTGCTCTCCCATGAATTTCTAGCACTTCCTACCTGTCAGCAGCTGGGGCTCTTGGAAAGCAGATGAGCACACTTTACACGTCCACTGGCTGGGTTTTGCTTCTGCTGTTCCACTGCCTTCTGGAGTGTTCACTAAATCACAACAAGAAATACTGAAAAGCTTTGCAAATGGGAAGGTGGTAAACCCCCGTAGCTTTGTTTATCTTGCAATAGCTCCCTGAGTATCACAAGGTACAATTTAAGCAGCAAGAGGCCCTCGGGGGCAGCTGGGACCACTCCAGGATTTTCCAAACACGAAGAGTTGAAACATCAGAAGATATAAATGATGCCAGCAGAGAGTATCAATGCTCTTCTAAAGTCCTGAGGGTCTCTTTATCACTTTCTAAAGAACTGTGCTCATAAAAGGCATGGCATAAAGCAATCTTTAGCACCTTTAAAACCAGAGTTACCAGTCTTCTTCTAAGTTAGCTAAGGACAGAAGCAGGAGAAGCCTCCTTGCTTTCTGTAAAGGGCATTGCAGAGTAAGAACATTTGGATTAATGGAAGTAAGGGTGAGGACGATGAAAACCTGTGTTTGAGCAGTTTCATTAATTCGATGTGCTATGAAATCACCATATTAATACTTTAATTAACACATCGACTCACAAAAGGTAAAGAAAATTAAGTAATTAGGGCAAAAATGGCACTGGAATAAAAAAAATAAAACAGGAAAAGTTACTCTGTTCACAGTCCTTTGTATTTCAGTCCTTAGATGACATCTTTGAATTTGTCAAGAAGATCTGATAAATCTGGACTGATTCAGAGACTTTTCTGGCACACAAAAAACTGAATATTCCACAGTGTACCAGACTCTTCCTCCGGAGGAGGATGACACTGAAGTCAGGGTAAGGGAATTCAAACTGTGCACAGGGAATTCAAACTGTGCCTCAGTTTCTGCCACAGATTTCCTGGATGATCATTACACATCAGTTCAACTCTCTCTGCCCGAGGACCCCGTCTGTAAAGGGACAGTAAAGCTCTTCCTTCTTTTCAGTGTTGGCTCTTAAACCAAAATAAAGGATTCTCTGGGGCAGAGGTTGTTCCCTGCTACAAGATACATTCAACACTCTGCACTACAGAGGTGTGATCTCAGCCACGCTGCAATAAAGAAAGAAATAAGAAATGACCGGGCAATGCAGCAACAGAAATTCCTTCCTCACAGGCCACATAAAGAACTTCTCCAGGGCTCTGTCCAGGAGGACAAAAGCAGCAAACCAAGATTCTGCCTAAGTTAATCGTCCCTGACTCTGCACTTCCCTTGCTCCTTAGCTGCTCCTCGCACTGGTTTGTCAGGAAGAGTCAGGTCCTTTTTAAGCTCCCACTTCCTCAGGCTTCCAGGGCAGCTGCAGGGCAGCCTGGCTGACTGGGAACCACAGAGCTGAGAGCTGGCAACTGCTTGGTATGACTTGAGGCAAACAGAATCCAAAGAAGAAAATTTTGTTTTGGAAGCGCCAAAACACTACATCAGTGGGAACACTTCAGGGTTCCCAAAATATAACAGGCAGCGTTTTGTTTCTAATCAAGTTGGTCTTTCAGGCAGTAGGGTGAAGGATGTAGGAGGGGCTGTTCCAATTCTTCATCGTTTACCCCCCAAAAAAGTCAATAATGCCAAACTGAAAGACAACTCCCCAGTCAACTTCACAGTTTAGCTGTGACAGAATCCAAGCTGGCAAATGGATCCTGTGATGAACTGCTCTGTACCCATCTGCAACAACTCCCCTCCTCTCCTCCTGGCTACTTTCACTACTAGGAAGCAAAATTTAGGAAAATAACCTCTTAAAGAGCAGACTCAGAATGGTTTTCTTTTGATCCTGTGTACTCCTGAGTGTACTTTTTGTACACTCTTTGTGTTAAGTGGGTTCTTGACTTGTCTGTTCCACTTAGCAGAGACTGGGTGGGGGGAGCACTGCTTCGTAATGAATCCTTGGGACAGAGCTCCTATGACACCACCAGGTATTTCCTCAGCCGTGTGTTCTTTGCCAAGAGGGTATGTATGGCTTATAAGTTTATTTAAATTTCATTTTCTGTAACCTAGAACAGTCTGAACTCTAACAGTGGCATGTACTGTGGTATTATTGTAATTTGGGGATGGCCAGTGTTCTTGTCATTTACCCACAGTCTCATGTTCTCTTCTAGAACCTGGCCTGATCATTTGAATTACTACACTTTGCCCCAGGCAGAATGAAGATTTTCTTGGGGATTGCCCCCATCCCAACACTAAACACCTCCAAAGTCAGGAGCACTTGTGGTTTTCATGAAAATCATCTGCCTAAAAGTTTATTGGCCCCTCTGTCGCTTTTTAACCTGTGTATGTACTTTAAGCACATTGGGCACTTTTCCTGGGCACTTTTCCCGTGCCCAGGAAAATCAAAAGAAAAATCCAGGCTTTCAAATCCTCTCTAAATCAGTATTTGCCAAAAGTTATATATCCATAACACACATATGGAAGTGTTACACCTAACAGCTCTGTAGAGCTGTATCTGTCCTCTACCTCCCTTAAAAGCACTGTAATTTTGCATACCTGCTGGATCAGCTGCTAGTATGCTGGATTTCTTGGTTTTTTTATGGGGTAGGACAGCAGATGAAGGTTTTGAAGAGACCTTGTTATTCCCCTCTTTATCAAATTCCATCGCTACCAAGGAGGTATCTGTGAAGAGGAAAAACAGTTCATCTTCTTTACTGCCCAGGCCCTTTGACTCCTGCTCTGTGCTGAGAGCAGGAACCACAGTCAAAAAGTTTTATTCTGTAACAGGCCTGCAAATAACATTCTGGTGTAAAATTTGAACCAGGGCATTCTTATACCTGAATCTCATCCATCGTGCCTTAAATATTCTGGAGCGTACAGTGGAAGTGCTGAACAGAGAGGGCAGGGAATACTTAAACAGTGTTTTTAAATACCCATAACCCCACAAAAATACAGGAACGGGTTAAACTAAAGAGGGAAAAGACGAAACCTCTCAGTTTATACCAACTGGAAGCATCTCAGAGCTCAGAAACCACTCAACTGGTTCGGCTGTAGCACTTGAGACTCTGCTTAGGATCAAGGGCAGCCATAAAGCTGACACTGGTGGCAATGGCCTCTCCCCAAGCATTTGTCACCCCAAATTACACCCAGCAGAGCAGTAATAACATCCAGGGAGTACTCCCAGCTCAAGAGCAGGCAGAAAACGCCCTTGCAATGCTAAAGGATCTTGCCTTTCAGCTGTAGAAATGGAAAAGTAGGAGAAAACAAAGGGGGCAAAGAACAATGGACTTGAGGCAATTCTAATTCAGATTCTAAAATATCTGCTGCCTTTCTTTCCAGTGCACAGCCACGTGGATCTTACTCTAGTGGGTCCCATGTGAGGCTGAGTAAGATAAATCCAGTTTTTTAGAACTGTCTAACAGTTCTGTGCAAAACCAAAACATTTTCACTGCAACTGAAGAACGGCTTCTTCAGCAAATCTGCAAACAGATTTCTCTGAGAATTGAGCTCCTTTCCTACCCAGAAATGCTTTTGATACGACCACCAATTCTTTAGCTAAGGACTATTGATCCAGTTTGTTCACTCTGAAGAGGCTGAATCGTCAACAAGGCCACCTGTCTGTAAAAACCTGGCTGCATCACGGTGAAGAATCTACGCTTCCCTCTCGCAGGGCACCCACGTGTGCAGGCTGGCCTGACTCTGCAGGATAAGAGCCTACTGGATAAACAGCACTGTCAACTCCAACAGCCAGGGACTATCAGTCCCTGCCAGCACTGGGCCCTTAGGAAGGAAGAAAGGCCCCCACACATACCATTGGCAACACTAGTGACCTGCTTCAGCACTGGCTTTTCCATTTTTTTGGCGTAAAAAGCTGCATACCACACTCGCAGCTCAGTTCCCGGGGGGATGTCCTGGGAGGTGGTGAAGTAAATGTCATTGTCATGCTGGAAGGCAGTTAAGTTTTGATGCTCATACTCGGTGGCTGGGCGCACCATCATCATCCAGTTGCAATCATCTTCGTTGGTGGTGTCAAAATACACCAGGGGCCCTTCCTTCTGGAACACCTGCCAAGCAAAATGTGCACAGAATGAAAACCTTGAGAAATGATACAAAGTTAAGGAAAAAAATGTTTATTTTCTGCTTTTGCAGTGGTTTCTTTTCAGTGAGGGACGGAGCAAGCCTCAAGTCTTGCATCAGGCATCTTTCACTTAGTCACACATTCAGATGAGTAAGTCTGAGAGAGACAACCAGGAGCAAGATGGGAACAAACTGAACAAAATCATCCCAAGAATTCTTGCTACAGCCACCAGTTTTTCAAAAAATTACTGGATATATGAGTGGAGGGGTATCCAAACAGCCATCAGCCCAAGGCACATTTCTAAATCTTTACTTCTGAGTTAGGTATTAGTGGAAATTAAGACTGAATTCCATTCTTAATGTAGCATTTTTCCTACCAAAACTCGTCAAGAGAGGAATAAAACAAACGCAAGACAGAAAAAACCCCACTTATTCTGCATGTTCCATAAACCTAATGCACATGTGGCTCATTAGGCAAATTCAATCAAATTGAAGAGACTCATTAAAAGAGCTGAGTTTCTAGTTTAGCTCTGTTCCTTGCCCAGAGAATGTTTGTTTAGCTCATCTCTTACAGGGCACACCTAAAAGATGTTCCAAATAATCCCCCTACACACATCTTTTTTTCCATTAGACAGCATTAATTCACCACAAGTAAAACTGACTCCTTGCTATTGCTTTTCATGTTCTGTGCCTTACCTTCAGGGGAAAAACCGATTCCTTCTCCAGCTTGAGAACTCTCTTGCATTCAAAGGGGCCAAACTGGGTACGTTTCACCAGCTGAGTCAGAGCAAACACTCCCTCGGTCCCATCCTCCAGTTGTCTTATCTCCAAATTAGAAGGCAGAGATGATCTAAACATTTAAGAGAGAATGGAGAAAAAAAATTAAAATCACAGAATTGATTAGGTTGGAAAAGACTCCCGAGATCATCAAGTCCAACCTTTGGCTGACCACCACCTCATCCAGCAATAGTTATGCACTGGACAACACTGCAGGAACCCATGGAAGAAAGAAGGCAACATGGATTTCTCCACTCTTAGGGAACAGCAAAGTTTTCTGATCAACACACCCTAATTTCTGTGAGGATTTATAAATAGAGGGGAACAACTACCAGCAGTGCAGGAGGGCCAAATCAGTGATTCCTTGAGAAAGCTCAATCCTGATATCTCACCTGAACCTCCTCTCAGCTTAAGGCCACTCCCCCTGGTCCCTCTCCAGCTCTCCTTGCAGCCCCCTTTACACAATGAAAGGCTGCTGCAAGGTCTCCCTGAAGCCTTCTCTTCTCCAGGAGAGCACATAAAAATGAAAAAAATGAGCGGTTCAGCTCATCTTAGTTCTCACTGGAACACCCTGAAGCCTCTTCTAAAACAAATTATCCTCTGACTCTACAGATCTTTGGTTGTGAC
Source organism: Mohoua ochrocephala (assembly GCA_013398855.1). Taxonomy (NCBI): domain Eukaryota; kingdom Metazoa; phylum Chordata; class Aves; order Passeriformes; family Acanthizidae; genus Mohoua; species Mohoua ochrocephala. The sequence continues at coordinate 42,514 of VZTA01022313.1, forward strand.
CATGCTTATTTTAAAAAATAACCTCTATCCCTCCCCAAATTGACACTTTATAGACTTATGCAGGTCCTAGCCCTTAAGATGGAAGTCCTGGAAGTTTCCCTTCTGCCTTGTTACAAACACTGACACATTGATCACAAGTGCTGCTGTGCTGCCAGCCTCTCTCTTTTCCCAAACAAGCTTCTGAGGAGAACTACAAGTAGTAAATATTGTTACTACATATAATACACAGAGAACATCTTCCCCAAAATTCACATGACTGGCCCCACCGTATTGGTTTTACAGACCAAATGCAATTCTGTTTTTTCAGCTCTGTGTTAACAGATGAAAAGCTAAAAATAATCAAGACAGGCTACTGACTACTCTGTAGAAGTTAACACTGGCAGAACTGCTTTACTGCCTAGATAAAGAGAAATACAGAAAGACTGCAATCATAGTGATAAGCAAACAAATTGGAAAAAAAAAAAAAAGCTTTCAGTTTGAAACATACAATAAGCAGTGTCAGACACAGAGAAGCTCAGGACATGTTTCTCAACACTTCTAAGCATAGAGCATCCATTTTATCTTTTCAGTGAGACAGAGGGAACAACAAACATGTGGTTAAGCAAGTAGACTGTTTTTAAAAGATTCATATCCCATTTGTGGTTAAACTTGCCCTCAACCTCTGATAACTCACTTTCAGCTACTATTCCCCAGATGTAAAGGCTGCAATTAAATTTCTTCTTTCCTTTTCTTATCTTACCCGATTTCAGCTGAAAACTCTTCAGGAAAATAAATACATTTATGTGTAAAAAGGTCAATTTTAAATTCTGCTTTCAAGTCTACAGTCCAGCAGCCCACACTTCCACTAGGGAAAACTTAGCATTTGCATGTCAAAAGGAGAGTGAGAATCAGATAATACACCACATCTGCAAACATTCCCAGTTGGAACATCTGGGCATTAAATTGCAAGGAAAAAAAATAGAAAAAAGGTAGGAAATAATAGTGTAACTTGTCATTGAATCTGTGTAGTAGAGGCTAGAGACTTATTGCACTGCCCATTTTTTGTGTATGGGAAAAGCACCTCCCTCGCCAGCTTCTATTATTCCAAGGGGTATTTTTAAATTACCCTCAAGCACCTGTAGTGTCAGGGCTGTTAACCATTAACAGCTGCTGCAGGGGATCATCCAGGGCAGGTTTCCAGGCACGGGAAGGCAGTGCCTGGCAGGAACTGCAGGGAAATTCCTCTTCTGGGAAGGCCCAGACAAGCAGAGACAGCTCCTGCACAGGTGCAGCCACTGTACACGGGGGGGGACACCGGGAGCGTCCTGCCCAGGCCACGGGGTCACGGCACCCACGTGGCAGATCCAGCACATCCAATATTTGTTACAAAACGATCCTGGGAATACACAGCACGGCCTACACAGCCAGGATGTGCCAGACTTGCTGCCCACGTGCCTGTTTTCTGCCTGCCACTTCCCAAGAAGAAATATGGAAGCCCTGCACACGTTATATAACACACGAAGCCATCTGAACGCTTCCCTTTTTGGAACTGTACTACATCTTCACAATAGTTGGTTCTTTTCCTCAGCCTCGTATTTTACACCTCAATATGAATTTTGCTGACAGTGCCTGATTGTCTTTCCCTGTAAAAATCACTACTCAGTGTTGTTTTCTCCCAACTAGATTGAGTCTCTTTGTTTCTTTTGGCAAACATGAGTGCTTCTGCTGCGCTGTCACAGATTTGCTGACAGAACTATTACCCCTAATCGTTTGCAAAGACCCACAATAATGAGAACAACTCGTTTTGCCTCTAAGTGGAGGAATGACAAGAGTTCATAGCAAGCAGGAGGACACGGCCATTCGCACGAATGAGAAATCCTCACACACTTCTCTGAAACTAACAGGGTGTATCTGAGGGGGATACAAGTGGCAGGTACTCAACCACGACAGAAGTCATCACCCCATCTGGCACCACCTGACTTCTTGCCAGAAACCTCAGCAGAGAAACCGAGTCCTGATGAGCAGCAAGTTAATTTTTTTGGCTTCGATTCAGCGCAGCACTTAAGTGTGTGCATCAATTTTTCTATTTAATCAAGGCCATGTGCTTTCCATACATTTCTGTCATCCTCTGGGACTTCACTTTCCAGCTGTCAGCCTGACATCCACTGAACAGCAAATATGCTTTAAAGGACTAACATGAGCGTTGGGTAAAGTCAGGACTAACACAAACACTTCTTACCTTGCCCTGCTCAAGACAAAGGAGTCTTTGACTGTCACCACTGGGCCCAGCTCAGGACACTCTGAATCGTGGTACTGCCCACAGTCCTCGCACCCTGCAAGGAACCAGACAGGAAAGGTTGGTGGGAAACACTTTTGTGAGACAGTTTCTTCCCTCTTTCAAGAGAAACCTAGCACCAGGCAAAATACATACATGGAGAGGCAGATGTTTATTTATATTGCTTAAAAGAACATGAATAATTGAACACTGAGCTGAGAGCTGGCACCTGCGTAGGTGAGATAACACACACTGTGATCAGCACCATCAGAAGACAATTGTTTAAATTCTCTCTCAAAGGAAAATAATTGCCTTACATCCACAGTAAATATTCTGCTTAAAGATGGCATTATTCTCCAGATAAGGTGCTGGAACACGCAGCAGCTAAAGAAAACCACATCACTGCCCTCCCCAGGAGCTGAGCTGTTATGAACAGCCTGGGTTGGTGTGGTGTTCCCAGTGACAGGAGGCACAAACCCAGAACCAGCAGCAGAACTGGCACAGGGCTCAGCAGGCCACCAGCACGTTCTGGGAGCCCAGCTCTGCCTGGCCACACACATTTCTCACCCACAGGGCAGGACAGAGACCTCCAAGGTACCTCCTGGTGCCTCTCCAAACCAGTCAGCTGGCTGCACAACACACTCTGGCCACCTAATTCACTGTCAGCTTAGCTAAATTAACTTTTAGTTTAAGTGGCTGTAAATTACCCAGAACTGAGTGGTTCCTAAGAAACAATTTTCAGACGAGGATAATTTGAGGCTTTCTAAAATAAGCTAACTTAACAGGATTCCAAATGCTTACACGTTGCTTCGCTGTGAAAAAAAATAGCTGTCAAACTGCCCTGCCTGGTCAGCTGCTGACACAGCTTCAGAAGAGATCGTCACACAGGGGTTATATTGCTGTGGTGCCTTTTCCATCTCAGCTCCACACTTACAAGGGCAAGTCAGGAAACCCCAGAAAAGGTGCAAAGTAAAGGGTCATTGCACCTTTTTTTTGGGAAGACATGACAAAAGCCATGTCATTCCAAGGCATAACTCCTCCGGGTAAAGCTACTCTGTGCCCCTTACTGGAAGCCTCTCCCCCCAGGTATTTGTCCCAGTGAATAAAAGGACTTCTTCTAAAACAAGGGATCCCAAACTGCTTCACATTTCTTCCGGCAACAAAACCCACTTAGGAGTGAAAAACTACATATATTTGACAAACAGCATTTCTGGCTGGTGCAACCCCCAAGCCTGGTCGCTGCCTCCTGTCGAGCTGCTTGTGCTGCCTTCTGGTGAGCCAAGGAAGGAAACAACCAGCTCTTCCCATCATTTTTCAGCAGCAGGAATTGCCCAGTCTGGCCTGCTGTACAGCACCACACAGCTGCTGTATCAGAGGGAAGGATCAATGGGGCAAGCGCTACCCAGAGAGCACCAGCACCAAAGCTCAGCCCACTGCTGTGCTGTTTACTGTTCCACCATCTCCCTGCTCCAGGTGTGCCTGTAGCCCACACCGTGCTGATTATTACTGAAATAATCTGGGCTAAAAGCAGATTTCCCAAACCAGAGAGGGCGGAGGAGCCACAGAGGAAAGCGTAAACCAGGCTGCTGAAAAGAAAGGGACTGTCATTTACAAAGGGTTGTCATAACCAATGGGGACAGGAAGGAATAGCCAGAGTTAACAGCTTCTCCAACAGGCTTTGCTGTCCAAAGAAAAAAGCATTTGTCATTTTCCTTATCTCCTGACTGCATCAGGGAGCTCCTCACTTGTGCACAGATAAGCCTCTGAAAGGTGCAGGCAGCACTGTCCACAACTGCAGGCAGCAGTAAGCCACACATTCCTCTCACTCCTTTGCAAAGCAATGACCAAAGCCAGGGGAATGTGACAATGGCATTGTGTGGCACGGCTCAATATCCAAGGGGTGCCCTACAGCAGCCATTCCCCAAAGCTGTTACATTCACCACATGTGACACCTTCAGGGGTTTACAGGCACGGGAGATACACAAAAACGGGCATGGGAATAATCATAAAATACCCTAGGGAGACTATATTTACACATTGTATGAAAAAAAATTCCATAATTGTCTTGTCTATGAAATACATATTCAAGGATGTTAATTATGGGAGTGCACAGTGTCATTTATAACAACTCACTTTTTCAGAACGTAACCAGTCCCCATATCCCATGGGAAAAACTAATTGCAGAGAGCACAAGAAAAAGCTCAAGCTATTTAATGACCACAGCCTCCACAGGAAGGGAGAAAATCATGTTGTGTGACACTTTCTATCTAATTAGGGAATCGCATCACATCCCCGTTCTTTTTGCTGTCCACCAGAATCTTTTTATGAAGGGGAAGATAACGTAACCACTACTGTTACCTGCATCTCAGTAAAAATGCAAACACTATTTTTGGAAGGAATCTATGGTGGAGGGAGAGGTTGAACTTTCTGACAGAGATGCTCTAAGTGCAGCTGTAGAGCCATCAGAGGTAAAATACTGCAGATCCAAAAACCAAGGACACGTGCTCCATTCTGCTCTGCCCCGACTGGATCCACAATATCTGGGCCCTCCCTGCTCACACAGGGAGGTGAGTGGACTCTGCATCTCCTAACTCTTTTCCACCGTGACACCAGGTCCTGCACATCCAGGCTGGTGACAGAGCCGAGGGCTGAAGTGGGACCCAGGCCTGCCGGCCAAGCTCCAGCAAGCGTGGGACACTGCCCAGCCCGGGCACAGCGCTGCTGCACCCTTCCCTCACCCAGCACCATCCCGGGGCCCAGAGCCCGGGTCACGGAGCCCAGCCTGGCACTCAGGGGTACACAGAGGGCAGAGCAAGAAGCACAGGCAGTGAATGCCACGAGTGACACCTGCCAGGGCAGCTGGTGCATCTCAAACTGGGCTGGTTCGGAAGGAATTGCCTGCCCCTCCTGTGGAGGTGCAGATCCCCGAGTCAGGCCAGAGGTCAGAGCTATCCCCAGACAGCCCTGGCTGCTAAAGCTGGTTGTATAAACAAAGGGCTTACACGAGTGCTAGACCTTCAATCTCACTCACTTCAGCCATGAAAAAGCTGTGCTGCTAACTCACATTCAGAGGTTTCATTGTGTGTTTGCCAACAGTGTCAGAATGTGTGTGCTTAAATTACACAACCTCCTCTCTATTCATCCATTAGCTGTTTGAGCCTCCTTTAAATAAAGCAGTTTTTCTAAATAAAATCTTAAGTCTGGCTCAGTCTTTAATTTTAAACATTCTGAGTAGACAAGTCACACACTATGAGAGTCAGATCCTTTTTTTAATACTTACAAATAAACATAATCTCATCACTGCCATCTTCAGCCATTTTTTTTAACCTGCCAAAATACAAAAGACAAGGTTAGTTCTGAATTGATTTTTACCTTCCATTTTATATAAACAGCTCTTTGTGAAGTAAAGATGCTGACTGACCCAGAGCACACCCAAACACGTTACTGTCCCTGCAGCAGTATCAATGGAAATTAAAGAAATTAAAGTTGTTAAAAAGCCCCAGTGACTGCTGTATCATCACATGTGCTGCAGACGTCACTACCAAGAAGCCTCGGTGTCTGTGGGTTCTCAGGCTCTTCTCTCTGAGGCAGTGCTGTCTCCTGCTGTTCCCCATCCCTCCTCTCACCAACTTCCAGCCATTCCTGTGTCCCCTGCTAAAAAGCTCCTGTGGAGCCTCAGAACACGCAGGGCCAGAGGATAATCCAGGTCAGCAGCAACCACTGCAGGAACAAGGCCCAGCGCAACATTTTATTGAACTGTAGCTTAAAAAAATTTATCTCTGAAAGGCAGATTACTTATTTAATAAACACAGTAATCTTAAGAACCTAAAAACTGCTGACACAGCAGCGGATCTGTTCCAGAGGCAAAGGTATGTTGTGATACTGAGCACCAGGAAACCCGGGGAAATAAAATCCTGCCTCTGTCACTGGCCTTCCACGAAATGGTAACTGACCAATTTAATTTCACAGTTAAATAAGGTTGATCTAGATTCACTTCATTAGTGTCAGTCTGTATTAAAAACTTACATGAACACTATCTATTGCCCCTCAACAATTAAATTATGGTTGGCAAAAAGTCTCATTAGGTATGGCTAAGACCACAACACGAGCAGGACCTAGAAGAGAGTTTTTCCCTTTTCTAACAAAAAAACACCCGCTCTCCTCCTCAAATAAGCAATTTTCCCAATACCCCAGAAGAGAAGCAAAGCAACACAAAGAGCATGACCCAAATCTGAGAGAGATGAGGCTGCAGAGCAGCAAGTGTATTGGCCAAGAAGAGGACAGGAAGGTTAAGAGGTAAGAGCCTGAATCTGTGAGAGGGAGAGGAAACGTGACACACCAAACCAGCAGAGCCCTGTTTGAAGAGAGATGAAGCATTTGCTACGACAGCAACAAAAGCCAAGCCAGAAATGTGGGAGCACATCCATCACTTGGGATCAGGACTCTTCAAGCACTGCCCTCCCCAACTCCACGTGTCAGCAGCAGGATCCCTCCCTAACACACACTGCTCTAAGGGGCCAGCACTCCCCATCCCTGGCACAAGCCGGGCCTTTCTTGGCTACAGCTTTTGGGGACTAAGCTCAAATTAACAAAACAAACATTTGAACAAAAGCCCCATGCTGAGCACAGCATCAGCAACTCAGGACATTTCCCCAAAAGCTCTTATCCTGAAAACAAGGTGAACGATGCAACAGGTATTCAGGGGAGTCCAAGCACAACGCTGCAAAACAAGTGGTGCAGGCTGATGTCAAAAATGGTTGGGTTTGCTTTTTAACCAACACTTCTTTCTGGATGCTTTGCACTATTTCAAGAAGGGTATGCCCAGCTATTTTTAGATAGCTTGTGTCCTGACAAGATTTTAATCATAAATACGGCTGAATTAACAAATAATGGCCTCAGCCAATGGTCCGGGGGCGCAGTGCAGCCAGACCACCAGAGGCATTTGCCCCCAGGATGTCACTGTGCCCCATCCTCGGCAAACAGCACACGGGGGACAAGTGACATTACAGGAGCAGCAGCTCCGTCTTGTTCCAGGGGCCGTGGGATGAGAATAGCAACAAAGGGGTGGAGAAATCATCGGTGCTGCTCAAGGTGATGGGGAGGGAGCGTGAAGGGCCCTCACAGGTGCCTCACGCAGCCTCGGCGATCTGCATTAGCGCAGTTCCCGTCTCTGCAGCAAAGGACTTTCCGCGTTCTGCCACGCTCCCGATCCGGCACCCCTCGCTCCCCTGCCCGGCACCGCGCTCCCAAACGAGCGCCGGTGCCTGCTTTGCAATTCTGATCCACACGCTTCTCACCCATGGGCTTCAAAACTCCTCCTCCCAGATCTCAGCTGCATTTCCCAGGAGTTTTCGAAATGAATGACACGATGCCACCCGCTCCAGCTGGTAAACAGAGTCACGATGTTGCCACGCAGGCTCACATGATGGCACTGAAGACAGGCTTCAGAATCTGTTTTCTGCCCTCATCTGCTGTTGCTCTGGGCCACGTCTGATTTTTGGTTTTTTTTTTTTTTCCTTTTCAAACATTTGTACCAGAAAAATATTCCATGAAGTCACTCATCCCACTGCTCCTAATTCTGCTCTCGTCTCGCAGGGATAATCAAAGCTTCTGGAAGTTCCAGGTATTTTTTGCATAATACAGAGAGCAATCATCAGCAGTCAACAATCAGGAGAAAAGCCACACTGAGGAAATTAGACCAGGTACAAAGCCTAATTCTGATGGCAGTAGAAGAGCAGAAAACCGTAATTTTTTTTTACTTGTATAATTAGATGAGTGGTTTTGTGCCCAAGAGCAGAGCCACACAGCTGTGCACAAAAATTCCAGCTGCGACACAGGCCTCTGAACACATCTGGAACTTGAGGGAACCCAAATGAAGACACTGAGGGGCTGCAGCATCACAGGGACCTGCTCGCAGCCTATGATGTGCAGAGATACTGTCAGGGAACCACCTGAGCTGTAAAAATGTAAGAACTGATGTAAAATCACACTTTCCCCTTATAAACTGCTGAAGAAAAAAATCAGGCTCCGGTGCTAAGTCGAGCCATTTTGATCTTGCAAAGGGATTTTTTTTAAAAAAGTAGGTCATAAAAAATCTGTGTTTGAACTTAATGACCAGGAGGACAGAATTAAAGTTACCCTTTCTTCAGTTTGAGAATGGGCTTCTAGGAATGTGAACAACTTGAAAACACAAGCAGATGGGTGCTGCAGACACGTATGTGGAAGGATGCGCTTAAAATGCAGTTTTCTTCAGGATGTAGTAGAACTTTCTCATGCTACCGCTCAAAGGAATTGCAGAACATCGGGCAAACTACAGTGAGAGGCCTCGTATTTCTTAAAAAAATTAGGGCCATTCTATCAATTATTGTTGAGGAGGAGGAGAGGGGACGATTTTACGCCAGTCCGGGGGGGGGCACGGAAAAACAGAGCGGCTGGGGGAGGGTCCGTGCCACCTGCCCTTCCCAGCGCTTCCCGCGATCATGTGAATAAACTACATGCAAAGTTTAATGGCCCTGAGCAGAAAACGAGCGTACTGCAGAAAATTCACGTGTGCCAAGCCCCGCAGACCGCGGCTCTCCTCCTTTTGTCTCCTCGGGCGCCCACCGCACCTTCTCCCAGGGCACACGCCAGGGCAGGGCAGGATCCCCGCACCTCCCTCCTCCTCCTCCCAGCCTCTTCCCTCTGGATCACGCCCTCGCACCTGGGAGCTCCCACCCCCGCTCCTTCCCCAGCCCCCTGCGGCCAAGCCGAGGCGCTCC
>VZTA01022313.1:52073-92533 GCA_013398855.1 Mohoua ochrocephala
GGCCGGCCCCGGCCCTGACCCCGTCCGTGTCCCCGTCCCATGTCGCTGCCTCTCCGCCCGGGCTGCCGCCACCCGGGTCCCCTCTCGGGCGAGTCCCACGCCCGAGTCCCCGGAGCCCTTCGCGGCGGCTCCCCAGGCCGGGCTGGAGGCGGGCGGTGGCCGCGCTGAAGGTGGCGGAGCAGCCGGGTGCTCCGCCGGGTTTCCCGTCTCTTCCCGGGCAGTGCCGGCCGCGGGGGAGGCGGCCCGGAGCGGGCTGGCGGGAGGGCTGGCAAAAACAGAATCACAGGATCGGTTAGGTTGGAAAAGACCTCCGGGATCATCCAGTCCAAGCTATGACCCAACACCACCTTGTCCATCAGAGCACGGCACCGAGTGCCACGTCCAGTGTTTCCTTAAACACATCCAGGGATGGGGGCTCCACCACGTCCCTGAGCAGCCCGTTCCAATGTTTAATCACATCAGTGAACAAATCCTTCCTGATGTCCGAGCTGACCTTCCCCTGGGGCAGCTTAGGTCATTTCCCCTCGCCCCGTCCCATTTTCCCTGGGAAGAGAGCCCGATTCCCACCTGGCTGCACCCTCCTGCCGGGGAATTGTAGGGAGCAGTAACATCACCCTCGAGCCTCCTTTTCTGCAGCTAAACCCCCCCAGCTCCCTCAGCCACTCCTCATGGGGCTTCTGCTCCAGACCCTTCCCCAGCTTTGTTGCCTTTCTCTGGACACAAACCACATCAGGCACCCCGTGGTGTTTCCTCAGCCAAGCCCTGGCCATGTACACGAGCGCCTGTGTCTCCTTATCCACGCCTCACTGAGGCTGAGCACTCCAGGACGAGAGGACATAGTCTCGAGTTGCACCAGGGGAGGTTCAGGTTGAACATCAGGAAGAATTTCTTCACTGAAAGGGTGATTAGACATTGGAGCAGTCTGCCCAGGGAGGTTTGGAGTCCCCATCCCTGGAGGTGTCCAAGGAACAACCTGACACGACACTCAGTGCTCTGGGCTGGGTGACAACGTGGGGATTGGTCAAGGGTTGGACTCAATGATCTTGGAGGTCTTTTCCAACCCAAATGATTCTGTGATTCCTAAATCTCATCATTCTGGCATCACCAGGATCTATCAGGGCCCAGCCTTGCTGTTCCTGCCAGCACAAATCACTTAGGAGGCTTTAAACCTTCAGGTTTCTCCACCACTCCAGGCAGTGGCCACGGCAAGAAGCACTCAGGCTTTATGTATTCAAGCAAGGTGCCGCAATTTTTTGCTCTGCTGAGAAGTACAGCCTGCAGTGGAGTCCCCCCAAAGCCTTAGGTAGTGCTCTCTGCCACCATGGTGTGACTGGTCAGCCTTCACTGTAAGAACACCACTGGAGACTTAAAGGTGGTGGGAAGCAGGCACCAGCTTTGTCTTCTCCAGGGAATGTGCTCTTCTCACATCTGGCTGCATCTTTAACAGCTGGCAAAGGCCAGGGCCTTTCTCGATTCTCACCTGCCCCACAAACCCTTCTGCACAGGTACCAGAGCTGTGTAGAGAGTATTCTGAGAATGGGTCAGGCTGGAAGGGCCCACAGTGGGTCACCAGGTCCCACCCCTGCGCTCCAGCAGGGCCATCCCGGAGCACACAGCACAGGATTGTGTCCAGACAGTTCTGGAATATCTCCAGCGAGGAATATCTCCATACCCTCTCTGGACAATCTGCTCAGGGCTCGGTCCCTGCGTGGGGAAGTTCTGCCTCACCCTCAGGTGGAACTTCTGTGCATCAGTTCCTGCCCGTTCCTCTCATCCCGGTGCAGAGCCTGGATCCATCCTCTGGGCATCCCTCCTTTAGCTATTTATACACATTAATGAGGTCCTCTCTCAGGTGTCTCTTCTTTAGGCTGAGCAGCCCCAGCTCCCTCAGCCTTTCCTCATCGCAGAGATGCTCCAGGCCCTTCTTTTGTCACCTTCCGCTGGCCCTGCTCCAGGAGCTCCCCGTCCCTCCTGTCCTGAGGAATCCAGAGCTGGACACAGCACCCCAGATGTGCCTCATCAGGGCTGGGCAGAGGGACAGGATCCCTCCATGACCTGCTGGAAATGCTCTTCCTGAAGTACCCCAGGGCACCATTCATGGCCATGCTGTGACTGTCTTGCCAGGTGCTTGGGGAAACTGAAACAATGCAGCATTTGAATTTTCAAAATATTGTACTTGGCAAAACAGCGTTAATTTCAGGATGGGGAACCATTTCTTCTTTCAAAATGACTCGTCAGCAGTTTTAAATGACTACAGGAGTAGTAAGGGGAGTTTTTTCAAGGATCTAACTGCGTGTACAAATCATCTGCTTTTTCAAGGATGGAAGCTGACCCGTAGTTTTTGTATAGTCTGCTTTTACTTATTTTCCCTGTATATTTCAGTGTGTACTCCCATGGACTTCTGCCTGGTTCTCTCCAGCATCCAGCACACCAGAGTGGTTTATCTGACTTGCAGTGCATTCGCTTTGTCAGAGTAAGTTTAAACTAATTCAGAATAATTATGTGTGTTTACAATGCATGCGAGCCTGGATCCTGCAGCTCCAAAATTATTGTTTTTCAGCATTAACATCAGACTGTGAAGTCGCATTTTATGCCAGGCTCACCTGGGTACAGAGATGAAAAACTGAAGATCTTTTACATTTATTGTTTAAGAATGATGAACTGGAGGGAAGAGTATGGTGCCACACTTGCAGGTACACCCATTCCTGCTCTGCCTCTGACAGGTCTTGTTACTTTTGCTAGTGTACAGGAATGACATCACACAAGGTAAAAAACCTCACCCCAGATTAGAGCAGGAAGGAAAAGGATGAAGGTTTGTTAACAGGAGACTATCAGGAAATTTGAGCTAAGCACTTAAATAATATGAAATAAACAGGCATGTAAATGTGGGCAGGAACTCCCAGTAAGGGAACGTAACAGTGCCTTGTAAAAGGTGGTACAGCCCTCAGCTTTGGAAGGGAAATAGAAACATTATTGGGGCTATTTTCACGTGAATGCCTTTTATTTGTTTTGTTGGGGTTTTTGTTGTGGTGATTGTAATGTTTGGGGTTGGGTTTTTTCCCCTCAGTCTGGTAGGGCTTTGTGGCAGCACTGAATTATAACATAACCTTTTCAATAAAATCATCACAAGAGAACCTAATTCCCAAGCTGTGCTCATTTTAGTCCTGGTGTCTTCCCCACAGGATCCAGGCCCTAACACTCCTTCCCCTTTGCCCCCTAATTCAGGCTATTACAACATAACTGAGAGGGAAGAATAATGAGTAACCACAACGAGCTCCACAATTCCTTCTGCCATTAGATTCCCACCCAATCCATGTTTCATGCGATTTCTCAAGCAACAAGGGGGCTGCCTGATAGGCTGGGGTTATCAGGAACAACCCACAGTGCCAGCACAGTGTAGGTGGAGAACTCTGCTCCTGAACAAACAGGTAAATAAATGGTCTGTGTTAAGCAACAGGTCAAATTAGTGAAGGAGAGTGGAAAACCATCTGTTACACCTGGGTATGTAGGACAGCACACCGCACAGAGACAATTGGCTTTTATTGTGTGTACAGCAGGAGTTGCTTCTTTAAAAAAATCCTCTTAGGTTTTTGTAGTGAGATAATAAATCTGGGCATCGCCGATTTCACGACTGCACCAACTTAGGTTCACGTATGCACAGGAAGAAAAACACACCACAGAAGAAGTGACTGTGACAGTTGGTGCTAGAAAAAAAAATGTTTTAGCCCACCTGGAATAATACAGAGCATAATACATCATTGGGAAATACAGAGTTGTAGTACTGGAAAGACCTCAGATCCATCCTTCCCCGCTGTTTTCACACCATGCCAGCACCTTGCACAGTAGCAGTTTGGATATCCTGAGCGAAGTGGTATTATTCACCCTTAACTTAAAAGTAATCACCCTTGTTATATAATTAATCTGGAGTTGTTTGTCACCGAGGCTGAGGCTTAGCAATGTGCAGAAGCATATGCTGACTTTAAACACATGAATAAATCCACTTAGGTCCTGTGGAGGTCAAAGCATGAGGTCAGCTGTTCCCACTCACAACAGGAATGTCTTAGCCCAGAGCTATGGCACAGTTAATTCTGCACCAGGATAAGCACTTGTCTCAAACCTCAGCTCTCCAGTTCAAAGCCTGCAGTAAACTCAACTGAAAAATCCGGGCAGCTCTCACCTTGCTCCTTGTAACATCCAGAGCTACCACACCTAAAAAAGGTGTTAAAACAAGAGCAAGATTCTTATTATTTTGCTTCCCCATCCACATTTGGTGGCATTTTATGCTTTCAACTTTGTTTTTTCCTACGACGTTTTGCACATCAAGAACACCAGAACTCTGCAAGAAATACACAGCAGAAGGTTTTCACTTGAAAAGCATCTAGAACCAGCAAGGAGATGCAGGACCAGGAAATGCTGTAAAATTCCGCTGATCCCCAAAACTGGTGTAACTGCCAGGCAATTTCATCCAAAAAGCAGCACTCTAAGTCCAGTCCTTCCAAAAGCAAGACAGATACAGCGTCTGTATGGCCTGGAGCCACAACCCTGTCTCACAAAGAAAGAGCAGGGAAAAAGAAAATCTGTCAGAAAGAGTAAGAATAAACCCCAGTATTTATGCCTGCATAGTGTATGACCCGTCCATTAAGTTGAAGAAGTTTTGCAAAGGTATTTTGCCTTCAAAATGAGCTTTTTCCCACCCTGGCATTCCTTCTGCCTTGGATTCCCACGTTTCATTTATTGTTAGGAATGAAATGACTGTAATTTCTTCCTGGGGCAAGTAGGATATGAAATACCAGTGACCTAGGGATAAAGTCCTCCCCTCCTCTTCAAAGTGACTTTGAAAGTGATCTCAATCACTTTAAGAAAGTTACTTAGCTTGTATTCCCACTGGAGATATTAGGTAGTTTTATTGCTTTCACCTACAAAGAGCAATTTAATTCTTGTACTATTTACCCAGTCAAAATCCACACTAAAGCCAAGGCAAATCTTGGTTAGGTGAGGATGGGGATTGTCTCCATCGAGGCAAACGTGAAGTTTAAACACCATACAGCAGAAAAAACTACAAACACAGATTAAGAAGTTGCAGCTATGGGCAGAAAAAATTCTTCAGAAAGGAAAAGCAAGCCTTCATCTCTTAGTCCTCATGAAATAAATACCATGCCCTCTTTGCTGTACAGAACATCCAGAAACATGAAAGTGAGAGAAAAGGGACAAAAAGGAAGGAATATTTCACAGGTTGTTTCCAGTCTGCTGTTCTGACCTCATTAAAATGCAAGGCAGTAAACAAGAAGTTTTCAGTCTAATAATATAATGTAAAGATTTTATCTACTGTTCAAGTGGGTTGTTATTAAAATTCTTTGTAATTTTAATAACTAGACTTTCAAAAACTAGATCAAATTGCAAAACAAAGATGTTTTGCCCTCTGGCATCCTTCACAAAACTGCACAGGACCCATCACGGTGTTGGTTGTGCCAGTGGACAAATCCAGTCTTTCTGACCCAAACCTGCAGTGGGGATCCTGCAGATTGTGAGGATCCAGCTCACACTGACCCAAATACACAAAAAATGTACATCCTCAGATCTCCTGATCTTGAATGACAACCTAAGGAGGGAATGGGGATTCAGTATTGTGGGTCTTTGGGGTTGTCACGACTGAGCAAATCAATTGTCCCTTTGTGTCCAGTGCCTGAGCTTGTTTTTACAGCAGGACATAAATTATTTGCAGAGGAGCAAGAAGAAGTGAGGAACACACCAGCCAGATACAGAGATCCACCATCCAACCAAACGATGTTTATTTTCCTGAGGAGTGACGGCAAGTAAAAAACAAGATTCCCTTTTCACACCAAATGCCTTACTCTCCTCATCTGAAGAATTCATTCTCTCTCAACCCTTGTGAGCTCAAACCTTCACACAGTTTGCAGTAAAGAACGTTCTTCATTCCCACCATCAAGACAAGCATTCAAGTGATCATCAAGCCCTTAGGATGAACCAAAACCCCACTTTTTTGCATGTGTATCCATTCTCCGGGGTAAGTTACAAGCAAACCCTACTCCTGCATCCTGCAAGTTACTCGGTGTTACTTCACCCCATTCTACAGCACCTGCTAAAGCTTCTGTAAATTAAAATCCCAGCTCAGTAATTTAAGAAGACTTCAAGAAGGTTATGTGCTGCCTCCACATTCCCAATTCCACAGATCTTTGTTTTTAGTGTATGGATGTGCTACCCATGGAGCACAGTTTCACTGGGATTTCTTGAACTCAGTGATCAGCTGTGGTTTTGTCCTTCGGCAACACAGACTGAGCATTTAAAAATGGCAGGGACTTGACCCCCACCCTGCCCCATAACACAGAGAGTTCCTGGTAAAATCAAGAGAAAAAGTGTCTGTCGAGGGAACCTGACACCAGGGGTTTCAATGCTCACATCATGAGGCACTGCAGAACAAATGAAGAAACAAAACTTCTACTTTGTATGAAATTAGAAAGAAACAAAACTGTTCAGGCCCTTTCAAGCTGGACAAACCTGTATTACTGAACTGGGATTTCTAAGCATATTACAGCTCCAGAAGATTCATTTGTAACCAATTTTCAAAATACAGAACATTAAAATGCCTTCAAGTGTTTCCATAACAAGCAGCATGCTTAAACGTACAACTATTTGACAGTCTGGTCTACTAGTGATCTTAGGAGGTTACACACAAACAGTATTTTTAAACAGTTAAAAGATTTTGACAGTTCAGTTCTAATATTTTCTTGGTAAAAAAAGAAACCAAAGCCCCTCTACTCTGATATTGATTTACCAGGGAATCTTGAGTCTGTCAGAAGTTTGAAATGTATTTCTATTCTTCAGTGACTTTCTATTTTTGATGAATGCTTTAAGTTGAAAGCCCAAATATCTGACAATGTGTTGGATAGCTTAAAGGGAGGAAAGGGGCCAGGGAAAAAAAATCACTGTTGGCTAAGTAGGCACAAGGTCTATCATCCATTCACGTCAGTAATTTAGTTGGAAAGAATGGATGTTTTTCTTGGCTGAAGAGAACAGGCTTGGTCCTTTGTCCTCAGCAGGAATGTAGATGATGGAAAAGTACAGGTAAAGCATGAAAGATGGTACCTGTGAAATACTGACATTTTACTCTTCCTAACAGCCAAAATGAGAACTACGCCTTTACTTCCATCAGTTTTTCATTTTACACTAAAGGAGCCAGCTGCAATACTTAGCAAGGAAAAAAAAGTTAAGAAGCTCATCTGACCAACCACTCAGCACATGACAACACGGGTAGATCTAGAAACTGAACTAAGGGAATTAGTATTTTTTCGAAAGCTTTCTTCACAATTTTGTTTTTTAAGATCTCAGTGAGTGTTTGGCAAGTAAGACAAGCTATCCACTGAAAAGCACTGTAGGGTTAACTATGCTCTATTCACCATTTATTGCTCCTAGCTTTGCATTTGATAGGATGGTTTATGTACTTGTCTAACAAGCACCTGGGGGAAGGAATTAGAGCCCCTAAGATGAGTTTTTGCATCAGCAGTACAGCTTCTCACACAGGGAAGAAAAGCTACGTGTAAGACTTTGCAAATACTTTGTTTGCAAATAGACTCAAGTAGATTTAAAAAAAAAAATAAGTCCTGGTTTTTTAAGTGTAACTTTTTTTAAGCAGAACATTAAACAATATGCTAGTATTGGTATTTGCATAATTTATTGGTTTATGGCTAATATCAAAGGCATCTCTCCACCTACACGGGCCGAGCAGTGATTACAGCAGGCTACAATTATTACAGTAGGATATCCGAGTCAGCATTTTCCTTCTGCTTCTGAACACTTACCCGCTTCCAAATTACAACACCAACTGGATCTGGGCCTCTCTTTTTTTTTTTTTCCCTTTCAGCCTGACTAGAAAAATCAGTTGCTACCGTTGCAGGCTGCAGTGAGGGAGCACAGTGGTGTCTTCTCTCTCTCTGTAGTGGTTCAGTCACATAAACCAGGTGTGATGTTTCAGTTCTGAGCTCCCCATTGATGTAAACCAGGTGATCACGTTTGGGTCCTCCCCGCAGGATCAGTCGGGCTGGAAGTCACAGTGGGGTCATCTGGTGCCACCTCCCTGCTCCAGCAGGGCCATCCCAGAGCTCAGGGCACAGGGTTGTATCCAAACAGTTCTGGAATATCTCCAGGGAGGGAGAATCCACAGCCTCTCTGGGCAATCTGTCCCAGTGCATGGTCACTGCACCATAAAGAAGTTCTGCCTCCTGCCCAGGGGGAATTGCTGGGCTCAGTCCCTGCCCGTGGCTCTGGGGCCATTGCTGGGCCCCCGCAGCAGAGCCCGGGCCCTGCTCGGAGCCCTCCCTGCAGCCAGGGACACCCAGGGCTGAGGGCCCCTCTCGGCTGGGGCTCCTCTCCAGGCTGAGCAGCCCCAGCTCCCTCAGCCTTTCCTGGGCACGGAGATGCTCCAGGCCCTTCCTCAGCTCCGCAGCCTCCGCCGGCCCCGCTCCAGGAGCTCCCTGGCCCTGCTGTGCTGAGGAGCCAGAGCTGGACACGGCACCCCAGAGGTGCCTCCAGGGCTGGGCAGAGGGACATTACCTGCTGGAAATGCTCTTCCCAATGCACCCCAGCTGCCTTCTTGGTCCCCACCTGCACCATTCCCCATCCTCCCTCCTCTTCCACAAGAAACCACACGCTCCTCCAAAAGCTGTCGGGACACATTCAGCACTGCTCCTATTTGGAGGAGCGACTTCATCATAAGAGAGAAAAAGCGTTTTGGAAAAATAAACCAAAAAGACCACTGTTAATAGTGAACATCCTTTTATGCAAGTCATCAGCCATATTTGTATTCTCTAGTACTGCTCTGTAAACAAGTGCTCAACTGGTGAGCAAGGATCCCATCGGAGAGGGTTCGGGTTTATAGGTACGGCTCTCCCGAAGCACCGTTCAGTTTGTTCTTGCTCTTGTTCCTGGAAAGGAGCTTCTTGCTCAGAATCCGTGAGAGTGTCCCCCCCTTCTTGCGGCCCTCCTCTGCCAGAGGCTGCTGCAGGTACACCAGGTCGTTGTGGGACTGGCTCATTCCCGGGTCCTTCTGGTGATGCTGCCGGCGGAAAAACAGCTTCGCGCTTTTCTTCAAAATCCCACCTGTGGAAGGGAAGGAAGAAGGTGCAGGACACTTTAGACAGAACGGGCTGCTGTCCTCCTGAAGCTCAGCTTTAACTGCAGCATGACTGGGAAAAGCTGATCCTCTGATTTAAGCCAATCTTGTGGAAGTCTCCTTCCTTATGCTTAGCTCCAAAAGCTTTTCTGGAGGCCACGCCAGTGGTCATACACACATGCACAGCGACTGGTGTGGGTTGTACCCTGGGCTCTCATGTGTCAAAGAGGCACATCCAATCTTTCCAACCAGTAAAGTAGAAAGGATTTGATAAAAAGGATGAAAGAGAGGAAATAATGTCACTCTTTGTTGTTTCAGAGATCAAAGGAGGTGCAGATCAGCCCGTGAGGCACCACGTGAAGGTGGCATTTTAATTTGAGGTGCAGGACAACAGCACCTGGCAGTAAAAAGTGTGTGCAGTGGTTCTGTACAAGCCAGGCAGCAAGTGTTCTGTACAAATTCGGCAGCACCACCCAGAGTAACACTCACAAAGCATTTGCTATTTTAAAATCCTGTTAGGAACAGCAATGCACTTCAAGCAGATTAAAAATAATATTACATCTGCTTCCAACAGGTTCAGAAGTCTGCCCAAATCCCTCCGGTGGTAAATTAAGTTGCTTTATTTTGCCGTGTTCCTTCCTTTGACCCCATGTCAAACCCAGCATGCAGCCAAGGCAATTGCAGCTGTCATCTCACCAGGGACTCATGTTGCCAGCAGCAGCTATCACTACTCCTCTCTTTGCAAGCTTGGGTTGTTTTCGCAGCCATTCTGCCAAATTCCACCCTCCCTTTCCATGTGTGCCCACGTGTGTCCATGTGCCTGGTGTGCAGCTGGCAGGGACACTGCTCAAGGCTACCAGCACCACTCAGCCTAGTACTGGGACATCAGCTCTGGGTTAAAACAGCATCGGTTTTGTATGGAATTGGGCAGGGGTGCTGTCCCAGGTGGCAGGAGCCTGTTTGAACAGGGGGAGGACCCAGGTGACAATCCAGCACAGGAGCTTCTGGCAGTCAGACTCGTATGTGGGGACAGTCACCTCCCTGGCAAAGCTTCCACACCTCCTCCCTGCACCACTATCAGGTTTCCTGATCCTTTCTCAGCTCAGCTATTAATTCCTGTCACGGTATGGTCTTGATTCTGCTTTTCCTCCCATTGCAAATGGACACAAAAATTAACACACAGAGCAGTTCTTCCACGGGACACTGCCACTAGCTAGAATTAAATGTTTGTCCCCCGAGGACCTGACAAGGGCTGCGTGTCACTTTGCACAGTGACAGCTGCAGAACAGGTATTTCGTGGCAGCCAGATGCTGCTTTGTGCACACCAAAGCAGTCAGAAACATGGACTTGGGTTCATTACTTCGTACTTTAAGGGCTAAGCACTCAGCACCCGGGAGGATATTCCAGCATGTTTGTTCTGGCAGCTGCCGAGACTCTCCTCACAGGGCACAATGGGACGGGAAGCAGAAATCAGCTGAAAGCAACCAGAACTCGTGGATTTGAATCTTCGCTGCTCTCCCATCCAGCCTCTGATTGATCTTTTTGGCAAGGCAGTACCACTTCAAGCTGCTGTCAGCAGCATGAAAGCAGCAGTGTTCCAACCCAGGACACTGACAGCTGTTGGTGTGCAAAGGCTGGGGGGATGCAGAGGCCTTGCTGCTGTGCAGCCCCTGTTTGAGCAGGCAGCTGTTCTGCCCAGCAGCCCTGGCAGCTGCAGCTGCAGCCGTGCCAGCAGCAGCAGGACACAAGGGTTTATCCCTAAGCAGATTTTTAGTCCCATCCATTCTGTCATTCGGACTTATTTGCCACACCAGGAAACAGCATTGAACTAAGAATATGCCCCAAAAAGTTGTGCCGGTGGCCTGGGACAACTCCCTGCGGCTGAAACACCGTGGGCAGCGCTTCCCTGAGAGCAGCACGGGCTCGGCACAAGCAGCAGCCCCCCGACACGAGAGCTCCCTGGTGTTCAGCCACTGCTGCCTGGAAGCTTGCCACGTGCCTAGCAGTCTGGAGCCCGTTCGGAGCGTGCTGCCTGGCAGTGGCTCTGGCTGCTGTGGAGACATGCAGCCCTGGGAGGGAGGCAGGGCAGGGCAGGGCAGCAGCCTGGCAGTGCTCATGCTGGTTGATGTGCTGGTTGATGTGCTGTTTGCATGCTTCTGCCTCCAGTTCAACAGGATCCGTGTGCCAGCCCTGCCCCCAGCACCGGGAGATGAGCAGAGAGCACTGTACGAACTCAGTGCACTGATGTAAGGGTGTTCTGAAAATGCTCGTGGGGGTGGGATCACTCCTGAATTTGTGCTAATGGAGGAGTTCCTTCTACATCTACAAGGATATGAAGAGAGATCGCTTTCCATTCCTTCCCAACTTCCAAAAGGGTTTTTACACAGGTGGTTTTGTAAACAGCTGCTGATTTTGTAAATACCTGAGATCCTGGTAGCTCTACAAGTTAGGCTAGAAAAGCTCCATCTAGAAAACCGTAAGCAGCAGGTTTTGGAATAATTTTGGTGCATATCTATATCCAGTTATGGGTTTGCACGAGCAGATTTTGCTTGATTACCAGATACTACAGCAATGGGCAGGATGGAGAGAGATTAGGAATGCAGAGCATCCCTCCAAGCCTTGCTTGCTGCCCTCTCTGTGTGACCCTCCTGGACAGCACGACCACCAGAAGGATGGTTTGTCACAGCACACTGGTCTGCTAAGACACCTGAGCACAGGAAGGTAATTTTGGAAGGAGAAAAGGAATGGATGGGGGAAGAGGAAAATGGGTGCCGAACTAATTTTTGCTTCAGTTTTTACAATGAGTGTCTCATTGTAAAGCTACATTTTCTTAGGGATAAAAAAAAAAAGAGACAAAAATAACTTACTGTGTAGGTAATTAATTCTGGCTGGCATAGTAGTCATCTTAAGTTTATAAAAGGGACCGAGTAAGAAAGAGGAAGTCAGAAAGGTAAAAAAAGCAAACAAACAAAAATATGCAAGAGTAAAAAAAAAAAAGTGCTAACTTTAAGACATTAATACACACAAAAGGCTTTTCAAAGCAGATGGGGTTTTGTTTGGGTTTTTTGCTGTGTTTGGGTTTTTTTGTTGTTGCATTTGCGGTTTTATTTGTGGTGGGTTTTTTTGTTGTTCGGGTTTTTTTGGGTTTTTTTTTAGGGGAAAGCATTTGACAAACAGAAGCCTTGAACTATTCACAGCTCGCTGAAGGCAGGGGGGTTGAAATGTTTTCCTATCTTACTCCATAAAAGCTACTCAGCTGTGACAAAGCAGAGATTCAAGACTTCCACAAAGACATCTGTGTATAATGAAAGGGATTTGAGCCAGTTTTTTTCAAGTATTTTTTCAAGATGGTACAACTCTCTCAAATTAGAGATATTTCACAGTTTTTAGTCAGTCTTAGACTGAACTGTGTGAAAAGGATCTTCAGAAGCCTGATCTCTTTGCACAGGGAAACCCAAAACTAAACAACAACTCACGTACAAACTTCCACTTGCTTGTTTTAGAATAACATGTTGAAGAAGAGCCCAGAGGTTTTGCAGTTTCTCACACAACTTCCTAAACTTTTCCAGGCTCCAAAATGAGACAAATCCCTTGACAACTAACCCACTCCCCTCACCCCAAACACACCCAAGAGTTTCCAGTGCCTGAGCATGTGTGTGACAGGGATTGTTGCTGTACCCTCCTGATCTCTCATGTGGAGCAGCACAGCTGTGGGAAGGCCACAGAACTCCACGCTCTAAGGGAGGGTCCTGACAAAGAGCTCCAGTGTCTGCCCTGTGTGTGTGGGGGGGTGATAATCCAGTAAAATAGGGAGGGTTTGTAGTGAGCCATTCCCAGGATCTCTGGGCGAGGAAAGGATAGAAAATAATAAAGCAAAAGAGGGATGGAAATGGGTGAAAAACACGGTGTTTTTTGCAGCTTCAAGGTGCAACCTGTGTGTCTGTTTGGGGCACGGTCCACTGCACTGGCCCTTTTGTAAGACTTCCTAAGAGCCCCTGTGTTTACCACATAGCCACAAACCAGTGCTCAGAGGTTACTGGATTTATCAAGGAAGCACAAAGAACCCCAAGACATTTTCAAACCGCAGCGATTCAGGTGTGTAACTACCTAAGCAAAATGATCTGATGCCTTATTTACTTATTAAATTACCTTTTATTCCATTTTCTTTAGAAAATTATGGGAGCATCTGTTCAACCAGGCAGCTTCTGCTTCAGCTGTGGTGCTTTCCTGAACATACTTCACTGGGGGCAGGGGAGCCTTGTGGTCAGAGATGTGGAGGAGGAGGAATGTATTAAAAAGCAACTGTGGATCCCTGCCCTTTTCACCTTGGTAATGGGGCTGCTAACATAGGGCAAGTCCTGGGTTACAAGGACACAGTTTTCCTTGAGGAACCGATAATGTGACCAGTTATTTCTCTCCTAAATAACTGAGTTGGGCGTAGTGAGCTGCCAGCTTCTAAGGATGAGCTGTTTCCTTGTGGAGGGGAGGGTATGAAAGCCTGAGCTGGCTCAGACCTGCAGGGGAAACAGCTTCAACCAACACCACACTCACAAGGAGTTTGAAGGACAAAAAAATCAATAAGAAAGGATGAACTACTGCAGCCAATTACGTAGAGAAAGCAGTCGCTGCAGTGGAAGTGAGGGTGACGTACCTTTGGACTTTTTCATGCTCCCAGTTTCTGAAACGCTTAATGAGCTCCCAGATATTTCTTCAGAGGTCTGGTCTAAGAGTGTGCTGGTGTCCCACTGCTGGCTGCCATTCTCCAGACCCCAGGCCTTGTGGGTGCTCTGCTGTGGGTCGGTGTCAGGGACTCTTTCTGAAGCACCCGATGACTGCTTTTCATCAGAGGTGATTTTTGCGACAGCTTCCTCCACAGCGGGTGGATCTGCTTCCCTGCAGGAACTGTCCATGGCTGCAGCATAGTCCATCATCAGTGAAGCTTCACTGTCCTGAGATAAAGAGGTCTGCCCAGTGGAAATAAGAGACGACACTGACATAAGTCATCCTGCTGGAGAAGAACAAACCTCCCTGCAGGAGTTATTGTAACTCTTTACACTTGTATTGCTCAGGACCATCAGCAAACCCCTCGAAGCTTCCTTAGCTCTACTAAAGGAGAGGAGCATTTAGCGAAGTTTTAATCACATTGTAAAGGCCAAAGGAGTGAAAAAAAGAATTAAGTAAATGCCTTCCACCTACCCCTGGCCCCGCTACAAATAACAGGACTCCCCTATATGTGCTGCTGCAATGAAGTGTCAGCATAGACCGAGAATCTTTTGGGCCTTTTAAGAAAATTAACATCAGAGCATTTCATCTTGTCTCTTTCTTTGCCCTCCCTCTGGAACAGAGACCAGAGAACCAGAGGTTTTTAAAAGGGTTTTAACAGCTTTGAAAAAAAAAAATAGAAAAAAATCTTTCCTACTTTTTCTGTGCATTTTCCCTACATGGGTGAAACACAGAGAAGGACTGATTATCCTCTCTTCTCACCTAAATTGATTTTCCCAAATCCTTAACACCACTCCTATCCAAGGACACCGTGCATTTTAGTCAGGCTGTCAAATCTAACAATCAGAACCCAACACCCTGATTTGGCTTAACTTGAAACAAGTTACAGAAATAACCTGGCACACAAAACTGCATTCTGCAGAGACAGCAGAAGTCACGTTAACATTGCAGTCAGTGCAGAAAAGGCTTTACAGAACTGAGCATGAACTCCAAGTGTTGTTTTCTGCTCTACCTTGGACACCCCTGATATGATAATGGTGCTTTTCTTTCGAGGAGACTTCAGCTTCTGCTTTGCAGACTCGCTCAACTGCCGAATGGCTGCTTCTGCCACAGGGTCGGTGCCATTCAGTACCAGCAGCTCTGAAAAGAAAGGATTATTTCAGAGGGGACAAGGAAAAACAGGAAAAAACAGAGCAGAGAGAGGCGGAGTTTGTCCTTGACTTAAAATTCACAGAAATGGCATAAACACCATAAACATCTTCCAATTCACCACCCAGCGATCAGGGCTTGCATTTCCCTCCTGTCATCCATTTTTTGGAAAAAAGGTACCAAAGTGGCACTTACAAACCCCTTCCACGAGAACAAAGGAGGTTCTGGAAGCCTGGACAAAACATCCCATTATTTCAATGCACTGCTATCCTGTGGTGACAGTGGGGACATCATGAGTTATCACATCATGAAGAACCACAGTTCTAACATGGTACAAGGCTGGCACACGATGCCACTTCCTCAGGTTTTGTTCTTTTGTTATTTGGCTCCTTTTCCAGACCTCCCTGCTCAGCATTTGCAGATTTGCTATGGCACTGTGAGAGGGTGAGGAAGGCAAAGTGGCTGCCTCCAAATCCTGTAAAGTCCACCCGCTTTTCCCCTCCAACCACTGCACAGGAATCTAAAATCTTCTGTATAAAATGCTCTTTAGTGACAAACACAAGTTTATTTTTAAGCACGGCCCTTCCTGGCATCTAGGACACAAGTGCTTTGGGCACAGCAAACACAACACTGATCAAATTCATCAAGCTCAGGAACAAACAAGGCGAAGAAAGTCAACGAGACAAAAATCCCCATGTTTAATTGCCTGAGGTGGACTTTTCTGGCAAGAGTTTTAATAACAACAAAAAGAAGAGAGGCAGGAATAGCACCACTGTTAACTAAATCGAGCAGTGCCTTTTGTTACTGGGACATCAATGTAATAAAAGATGAGGCCTGGAATTTAGGAATATGTGTGCACAAGGGGTGTGCATGCCTGCACACTCACCACAAACCTTGACTTTCTCCATCTCCTCAGCCCCTGCATTAATTCTTATTGCTGTCATCACTCAGAACTATGGCACAGACACAGCATATTTCTGGAGTGCTTGCTGCTATTTTGCCATGATGTTTGTAATAACTTTTACCCAAGTTACTGCCATACCAAAAGCTTCTTTGTACTTCTTTCATTTGGCTTTTGTTCTAATGAGTAATTCTTCCTGCAATAAACACCTCACAGAAATCCCCCTGCGCTCCCAATAAAAACACTGTCTGTAATAATACGGAATAAGCTGTCTCCAGATGAGTTTTCCAGTAAGTGTTTTGTGTCTTTAATACCATAAACACTCAAGAGAGTCAACCCAGAAGTCTTGCACTATCTTAACATCTCTCAAATTGATGTAGGAATACCAGGCTGCTTCATGGTATCAGAGTTTTTCTTATCCTAGAGATAGGAAAAGATCCAAGTGCTGTTACAGATATTCATGGTTACTGCTTCTTGCCCTTCCCTGTATTTGTTGGCCAACACATTTCTATGTCTCAGAAACTTCCTGACTGTGCCAGAAGCAGTCCAGATCACCTCCAGGTTGCCCCATCCCCACTCAGATCTGTACACAGCACACTGAACTCCACACCAGGTGCCACCAGCAGCCACACTGGGTCACATCTTCCACTGCTGCTGCCCACAGAGCGACTGAAAGGTTCAGTGGTGACCACACACAGGACTGAAAAATATGCTGAAGATTTAGAGCTGCAGCTTGAAAAGGTAAATTCCCCAGAGCCAAAATCAGGTTTAAATACAATTCAAAGTGAATTTATAACTAAAGTTATTGTCAATGTCACCTGACACTCTGAAGGCACTTCAGCTGTATCCAGGTGACTTAGGAAGGTGGACACATGGGCACAGCAAGCCCAAGAAAGCCCAGTGGCAAGGCTGGGGAGAGAATTGAGTCTTCCTTACATCAGTCCAGCCTCTGCCTTCTCTTCAGACACAGGGGACTTAAGAGATACACGTCACAGGGTTTTAATTTAGTGCAGCATCCTCCATGCCTTTATGAAAAGAGGCATCTTTCATTCCAAAGTAAGAGAAAAGACTTACTTTTGGCTTTTCTGCAGTCACCTCCCTGCTCCAAACCACAGCTCATTGTTATTTATTCAAAACCAGTAATTTAAATTGCCAATTAAAACCAGACTTTCCCTGCAAGGCTGCCATACCCCAAACCACAGTGCTTTGTGACACAAACATCCAGGGCTGCTGACAGGCAGTAGCCACATGGGTTGGCTGTTATTTCAACAGGATCACATTAATCCCACGTGCAGAACAGAGAAATGTTCTCCTCAGCAGCTTCAAACATTTTTATTACCTGTATCTGAAGATGACAAAGTTTTGCTGACTGGAGCACCATGAGCATGGAGGGCTTCAACAGTGAAATCCTTTTCAGTCACCTTTACTTTCACTGGAGTTTTCACAGGAGAATCTGAGGACCAAGTTTTTTGGTTATTTGAATGGGTCAAGACATTTTTTATTACATTAATAACAATTCATGATACCAGTTATGCCTGTTCAAATCATAAGTGTTTGAGAAAATTGTTTAATAGAAATTCTCAACACGTGTTCTGTGGTAAACCTGACCCCAAAAGACCAGTGAAATGTAAGAATTTTTTTTAAACATTCTTATATGTTTAAAGCATTAAAGAATGTTTTCAAACATTCTGCTGTAATACATTAGACAACACCCACTTAAGTAAAAGATTTGCTTTAACAACTTAAAAGAACAGAGATCTCTGTGAGACTTCACACCAAGACTGTTCACAGGTTTTACTTTTATAATTTTCCTAAGAAAAACTGGAAAATTTGCTCCTGGAAGACATGCTGAAAAGTATTTTGTCAGCAGGTAACACCAGCCTTCATCAGAGATGATAGTACAGGTCAGGGTTAGAAGGCACAGGATGGTCTGTCATCAGGAAACCTCTGAGAGTGACACATTCACATTTGTCACGTGAAAAACCATCCACCAAAATCCAGGCCTTCTGCATTATCACACCATGGTGAAGATTTACAGCGTGTATTAAAAGCAGCATTAACTGCTCCTCTTGTAAGAAACAAGTTTTCATGAAAATTAAAAACCTGATTCTGGAGAATACGAACAACAACCCCGCTCCAACACATCAGAGAACTCAGGAAAACAGCGCCTTCCTGACATCCCACTCCCCAGTGCTCCTCCTGGTATAACCCTGTGAGGGAACACAGGACGATCTGGACGTGCTGACCTGTGCTCAGTGGGGATGATCTCCCTTCCAGACGAGGTTTGGTTCTCACAGCAGTGACAGTGGTGACCACGGTCCCACAGGGCATCACAGTGCGATCCTTTTCGATCTTGGTGGCCAGCACTGGAGAGGAGACCTGCCGTGCCTTCAGCTCACTGGGGTCTATGAAAGAGAACTAAGGAGACACAAAAACACCTCAGAAGCACGGTCAAACGTGAAGGACACTGTTTCTAGCTGGTTGAAGGACACTATTTCTAGCTGGTACTCCTTTAAGGTTTTTGCTGAGCCAAACTCCAGAGTTCATTCTTTTGATAAGACACAAATACCCTGCAAGCAGAACCTGCTGCTCTGACTCAGCCACAGGTCCAAAGCACGAGATGAGCGTTCCCAAGCACTTCCCGAAGTAAAAGATCCACCCCAAACCCCCAAACCCAGCAGTACCTCTGCACTAATGGACCCCAGCCCGGGCCCTGGCTCCGAGCTGCTCTCCCTGGCCCCGCTGTTCAGTGCAAAGCTGTGCTGGCCAGAGGGTTGTTTCCTGAACAGGTCTAGAGGTACAGTCACCTTCCCGGATAAAGGACCTGGAAGAATAAAACCAGCAAGATCAGCCCACATCTAAGCTGCCAGGATGTGTAAGGGAGAGAATATGGGAAGGGAGGAGGGAAATTCAGGCAGATAATTGCAAGAACTGGTTCTACACCATGGCGCAGAGAAATGACATTTCACGGTCTTCTTTCCATTTTATGACAATTCCTCAGCCTGGCCTAATACTGTGCAACAGGAAAGAACAGAGTCATGAAATATTACTTATTTACTGTTGTTTCTGGCCATTATTTTTCCCTTTACATGCAGAATGTCTAGGGAAAAAAGGAAATAATTATTAGGTTCTTGGACAATCTCCATAACCAGTTTCTGCATCTCTCACTTCAGAGGACAATCTGGATTTCCTGGTAAACTGGTGCATCACAGTTTCTTAAGTAGAACTTAAGTAAAATTTCAGCAGTTTTCTTGTTCCTCCCCCGACTTTATCAGCTCCACTAGACCAGAACAAATTATTAGCAAAGGTACTACATGATTTCAGAGCTGAAATCCTAGTTTTCTGTGAAAAGCAGAATGTTTAAAAACAATAAATACCTACATTTCACTGGCCTTTTGGGGTCAGGTTTACCACAGAACACGTGTTGAGAATTTGTATTAAACAATTTTCTCCAACACTTACAGGCATAACAGGTATAATAAATGCTTGTATGCACCTGTATTATACAAGTAGGGATCTACATTACATTCACATAACTCAGCTCATTTATATGATTCTACTTTGAGTCTTCTATTAAAGTTTTTTGGAGAAGAACAGCTAAGCTGGTGTGGAGGGGCAGAGGAGGAGGAAAAGAATCATCAGTGCCATCCACTGGGATCTTTTTCTTCAGGAAACCAGGATGAAAGTTAGGATGTAGAACAAACATTCCTGGTGTTGTTTGAAAGATTTAAGATGCTTAGGGACAGTCAAGACTACATTTTGTCCAAGAAACAACATAAGTTTGCTGACTCCATAATTTTTTTTTTTTAAATAAAAAATAGCATCCATATCAGAGAAATTTTTTAAAGCTTTTGACTTTCCAATCTCTCCAATAATCACATATCATAAGCAAGGTATTGCACAGCTTTGCATACCCAGATTATTAAAAATAATTCTGAAACAACACAAGTGAGTTGTAAAAATGTTTGAGCCCCCACGATTTATATTTAATCCAACATAATCACAATTGGAGTGTTTTATACCCGACTGTGATTTTTATATCTGAATTGTTAGGCAGTCTCTGGGACTTGAAAAGGAAGGATTTAGGATTAACCTCCATGATTCCCCTTCAGCCACAGAAAGAACTCGAAAGCTTAACTTGAAACCAAAAAAGGTTCACAGTGGATCTGTGAGATGTTTAGAAGATGGAAAAGAATAGGATATCAGCACCTGGAAGACTCAGTCTGTTGACAACATTAAAAGAAACTCAAAGATTCTCTGGAACCTTAACCCAGACCACGACAGAGGCACCTGATCAGTGTATTCTCCTTCCATCCACGATTACTGATGGATCTGACAGTTCAGTTTCTCTGTGGCCATCCAGAAATAAGAGAGGACTTCTGCCAACACTCAGCAAAGCTCACAAGCTGATCGAGCAAAATAACTCAGTCTTAATACTTACTGTCCAACTTTCCATCTTCTACTATTTGCAGTTGCAATGCTTTTGATTTGGCACTTAGTTCACTGTGAAGGAAATAAAACCACGTTAGGTCTTTGCAGGCCAAGCAGATTTTCCTTCCCCTTTCCCCAGCTTTTCTCAGCCCTCTCCAAGCCAAACACTGCACCTTGCAGGTGGGTAAGACTGACTCAAGGGGTCACAGTCAGAAAACCATGGCCTGGTTGCCTCCCTCACTGTTGCACAGGTTCAATTTGTTAAATTTCAGAGGCTTTTCTTCTCCCCAGCAGCTGCCAAACGCTGCCCTCCAAACTGAAGGTGGTTCCTAGGCTGACTGCTATACC
The DNA here is from genome assembly GCA_013398855.1 of Mohoua ochrocephala. Taxonomy (NCBI): domain Eukaryota; kingdom Metazoa; phylum Chordata; class Aves; order Passeriformes; family Acanthizidae; genus Mohoua; species Mohoua ochrocephala. The sequence goes on from VZTA01022313.1 coordinate 72,752, forward strand.
ACAACACTAAAAAGCTTTGTTTCTCCTGGCAGGATCAAATTTGTGAGTGAAGATGCTGGAACAGGTTCAATCAACATCCCTGTCAAAGCAGGAAAGTGTCCTGCAAAAACAGGACAGATGCAAGGAAAGGGAAGTAGTTACAGCTTTAAATGGGAAGAGTCAATATCACTTTTCCAAAATGAGACCCAAGGATGCTGCAAGCCAACAAGAACGAGTTTCTGTGTGACAAAACCCAGGTGAATTATTGTCAGAATTACATGTGGTACTTCCTGAGAGGGACTAGACAACAGATACAAAACCCTTCCTGTGACTGAGACAGTGAAGCAAAGTGGGCACCTACCGAGGAACCCTCCAGTAAAACTTTATTTTGTAACCTTCCCAGCAGGTGTTCTGCCAAAAACCCCAAGGGCAGGCAAAGACGTATTTTATTTTGCTATGTCTCTGTTTCAGGATGGTGTGATCCTGGCTGCAGACACCCCACCTCCATCAGATGCTGTGGGACATCATCTGTGCAGCAGATTTAAAGTTTTTCCCTGCCACTCCCACCCTTCCTGCACCCCAAAACTTGGAAAGGAGCACCTTGATGGTACTGCTGCTGCTTTGCCATGAAGCTAAAGCAGAGCCTGACACGGTGGTCAGTACACTGGTCTTCAGAGTGGGGGATATTTTTGGCTCTGAAGAAAGAAAAGGGCAGAGGCGTGTGTGTGTGAACTTGAAAGAGGTTCAAAAAACCCTGCCAAAATCCTAATCGTTTATCTGTAAAAGCCCCCAAGCTTACCTCATGCACTTCTGAAAAGCATCGTGGAAACCCCAGCACTATTTCTAGTGTCAAGGCCAAATTCCAGTCAAGTTAATCACATCCTGCCTGCCCTCTCTCAGCCCTTTCAGTTGGAAAAGGGTATTATTCTTACAAACTTCCTGTCCAAAACTGCTGGGAACTTGTCTGCTCTGCAACACTGAACAGAGGTGCTGTTCCACCAACAGATGGCTGAAGTGAATCACAGACCCACTGACTGAAGGACTTTGTGATACTTCAGAGAAGAAAATTCATCAGTGACTCCCCCCCTTCCTAAACTCATGCACCACAGAAGCCATTGTTGCTCTGCTGTTAGAAAGTGAAAATGAAAATAGTTTTAGAACTGCTCACTTTTGACCTCATTTACAGCAGCTGTGTGAATCACAGAATACCGTGTAGGCTGCCCAAAAGTCCCTTTTTCTGTTCTACAGGAGAAAGATAATCTAGGTAATTTTTACACACTCCCTTTTTAGTTATAGCCACCATTCTTTTAGACGGTCAATTGTTTTTGTACATTTGCTTTTTCCACTCAGAGGAGGGAATGGAGAGACATTAGATTCCCTCAAATGCAGTTTTCACAGTAAAGTGACTTCAAAACCCTGCTAACACTTCTTTTTTGGCACTGTAGGAAAGCATGAGGTGATTTATTATGCCTCTGACTGTTGTCATCTACTAGAATCACGTATCTCCCATGGAACATCTAGAGGCCTGTATCTCATACCCATGCAGAGGGTCATTAGATATCCTCAAGTCCCTACCAGCTCCAGATTTCTCTGAGGCCACACAGAGAAAGGCCAAGAATGGATCTATTTCAAACTGCCATCCTTCTCTCACACAGTTCAAGTCAAAAAAAAAAATGTGCTTTAGTGTAAAAGTATTCTCAGTAGGTAAGTTACTTACAAGATAAACTCTTCCTTCCAAAAGGGATGTGCAGCATTTTTGGCTACAGAGCTGGAAAACTTCTGCATAGGGTCATTCAACTGAACTATACACACAAGGTCTGTGCTGCCTGCAAGGGCAAGAAAAATCAATATCCAGTTATTCATGCTCCATCACCAAGAGGCCACTTACTGAAAGGAAACCTCCCCCCTTCCTCGCACGCTGCACTTCTGAACAGGCTTTTGCAGACACTTTCTCACCCTCCCACAGAATAAATGCCTTCCCCTGGTTTGCACACCGAGGACATTCATGGCAAAGGTCAATATTGCATCACTGTTGTCTTATGAACTACCCTACACACTGTGAAACATGACAGCCCAATTTAAATCCTGCCGTGAAGCAACAAAGTGCAGGCATAGAACGATCCAAAAAGATGGGGAGACAAAGCAACAGTGAGCAGGTGATGTTGTGGGTGTGAGGCAGGATGGGAGTAAAGTTGTTTTCAGATGCTTTAAAAAAAACCCAGAAGTTTTCTAAGTCCCTCCTGGCCACAGTCACCGAGGTTTATCTGGACACGAAAAGAAGCTTTTTCTGCTGGCAAGTGACCGATGACAGCAGCGCTAATTCACAATGGTTTGTGCACTGTGGTTTGTAACAAGTTTTAAAGCACTGCTGCAGACTTATCTCTGCCTTGATCTTGGAATGTGATAGTGTTGCAAATTGGCATATTAGGAGTAGTTATATTGCTGCTCCAAGGGGAAATAGTTTGCCAGATGTGTTCCTCTTAAAACAGTTTCTTTAATACGGCTTTCCCAGCATCAGAAATAATTCAGACTCAGACTTCCAAAAGATCAAGGAAAGCGACAAAAAGCTCACTACTGACTGTGTGCAAAACAAACAAAAGATGCTGCCCCCGGTACTTCAGAAGAATCTGGGTTTGTATTTGCTACCAGCGGCTCTCAGTTGTCCTCTGGGGATGCTTTGGGGCCGTGGATCAGCCTTGTCTGAGGCACAGAGGCAGCCTGGGCCTGGCAAGGTGATTAGAGGAGACAAAGCACTGTGTACACACAGCTTATTTGGGATCCAAGCTGACCCCAGAGTAAGTAGCTGAGCTGCTTTCACGGCGGGCTGAGCCTGAGCTCATGAACCTGGGCTGGTTTCTGCCCACCCAGCCATGTGTCTCTGCAGCCTGGTCCTGCTGCCAGGTCCCCAGCCCAGGGCAAAGGTATCGCACAGCCCTGCCTGGAACTACACCTGAGCCACGGACTGACCGTACCCGACAGTGTACTGCAGCTTTCCTGCCCTGGATCCCCTGCTGTAAACAATTAACTACTTCTTCCTTACCAGCAGAAATCGCTTTTGCCCTCAAAGATTCCCTGTAGACCATGCAGTACAAAATCTAGGGTGATCTTTGTTTACACACACAAACTAAGGAGATAAAAACGGGCACAGCCCAGAAGCAGAGACCAGTTCTGCTACTGGGTATTCACCAGCTGAACTAAGATATCTACAGGAGAGCCACGAGCTCCTATAAACCCTGTCAACATCCATCAATCAGCCATGGTTTCATCAGCACAGACAAAGTGCCCCTCCCCAGCCCCCTGTGGACCTGTGCAGGTTAGCCTGCAACACTGCACGCTCTCACAGAGCCTGAGTTCCAACAGGGTAAGTCATTATTGCAAGGGAAGGCCAGGAAAAGGGAAGGGAATATTAATTAAAAGTCAGCAAGTTATGTCCAGAAGCCAGCACCTTTGCAGCTGTGCAGGATTCCCACTGGTTTTCAAGTGTACCAGTTAAACTCCATTATGAAGCTTTATTTCTCACACTCAGTTCCAAATATTTATACTCCAGGGAGCTGCTGAGGAACCAGCAAAATTCCCTCCATCTCCTGTTAGAATAGCAAATGGGGATTTTGCCTCTCAGCATCTGTGTTCCCGGAGCAGAGCACATAAATTGCCTCTTCTTCCTCTCATTTTTAGGCAAGGTGCAGAGGTTCTCAGAAGGTAAATCTTCTGTCCTATGCACCATATGCACATAAAAGTATCTCATCTCATGAAAGGTATCGGAAGGGACCTTAAAGAAAGGCAGGCAAAATGACCCAATCTTTTGGAAAGTTTAGTTTGCACTATAAAATTGTAGAGTAATAACAAATCACAGAATGGTTTGGGTTGGAAGGGACCTTAAAGAACATTTCGTTCCAAACCCCCTGCCGTGGGCTGAGACTCCTTCCACTAGACGGGGTTGCAGTTGCCAGCATAGTTTTATTTATATAGGACATTTCACAGCCAAGAGTTCCAGAATTGCTTTAAAAATAATTTGGTTTTTTTTTTTAAAAAAAAAAAACTCTGCAGAGATTTTTAGGGGAATCACTTCCAACCAGGATGAGCGAAGCAGAATTATGCAAGACTCTAGGGCAGAAACCCATTACATCTAACTGAAAAAAGGAGAACAGCAAGTAGGATATATTTATCCAAAACTAGTGCCTTGCCCAATTTAGCAGCCACAAGCTTCCATTAAAAATACTGTTAGGGAATTGTTTAGTGGCCATAAATAACAGAGCCTCCAGTCTGTATTTCCGCTGACAGAACCTGAAATGTGCCTGCTCATGCCTCAATCAGTGGCATGATTGCCTGCTCTTGGAGAAGTCTGAATACTTGCAAGACAGGCCTGGTGCTGCTTTCCAAACCCAACACTAACTTCACTAGGCAGTGACCTCTCTTTTGGCTTCATTCTCCACTTGCAAGAGGCACCTTCTTCCTTTACCTGCAGAGGCACTTCATCAGGGGGAAATATCCCTGACACGCAAAGGTCACCTTTGAGGAGTTTCTAATACGGGAGGAGAGTTTTAGATAAATCTGCAAATCAGTCAAATGTAAAGAAAAATGCCTGTAAAAATAAGGTAACACTGAATCAAGCCAATGTCATTGCCAGCACCTAATGGAGAGTTGGATTTGAGCCCCTCATCTTGGGTGCAGCCAAAGTGAGAACGTTCAGAAATTAAGACTAAAATCCAGAAAATAATCAGCCAACTTTATATGTGTGGTCATTTCAATCTGTTTTCAGCAATGATGGATTTCTGCACAAGAAGAACAAGATGTTTAAATACTCAAATAAACTAAAATATCCATTAAGTCAGCACTGGCACAGGTAGCCCAGAGAAGCTGCAGCTGCCTCATCCCTGGGAATGCTCAAGGCCAGGCTGGATGGGGCTTTGAGCAACCTGGGATAGTGGAAGGTGTCCCTGCTCATGGCAGGGGGTGGAATGAGATGAGCTTTAAGGTCCCTTCCGACCTAAACCACTCCATGATTCTATGACCTTATGAAGTCTGTTTCTCAAAATACAGCAATTTCTTAAACCTTCTTTTGAGAGCAGGCTGTAACCCACAACTTCCACATTATCTCACCTGAAAGGGAAGTAAAAAAACCCACCCCAGCCCCGCCTGAAATGGAGCAGCACCACCTGGGCCACGTTACCTGCAGCACGGAGATCACTCAGCTTCGCCGCGATGTTCCTCACCAGCAGCTTGAGGTCATGAGCCCTTGGAGGTTTGGGAGGACTTGTGCCCTGAGGGAGAAGGCTTGTGTTCTGTACATTCTGCAAAAGGCAACCAGGACAAGGGGCACTGGGCACAGGCAAACACCAAATCCTCGTGTCACACTGACACAGGGAAGCAGAGCTGGGCTGTAACACCAACAAGGGAGGTGTGACCACAGAGCCTCCACTGTCACAGGCTGTGTTGTTCTAAACACGTGTCCCAGTTGTTTCTCGCCACTGAACACTTAAACTTACTCATTTGTGAGTCATGAATATATAACAAAAGCACTAAGCAGAAGGACACTTCTCAAAAGATTTTGGAAGGAATGAGACTCACCTGAACCTCCTTTGTATCTGCAGGCCTCACACTCAACACTACAGATGGAGAAGCTGAGCTGAAGAGGTTCTTCAAGACATCTCTGAGCGTTTCAGATATTGCACACGTCCCTGCTGTCTGTCCCTATGAGGAAACAAACAATCGGGCTTCTCAAAACTCAGAAGAAGTTGAGGCAAAAATTAATTTGGTATCTATCTAAACCACCAAAGCCATCAAACATTAGCTTTGTCAGAGAGAGTCACACATGGTTTATGTTGCCAACAACACAATTTAACAGATCATGCAAAGAATTACTTAAATTTCTCCATTATGCATTAAAGGAAAGCTAGAATAAAACACTGAAAAAGTCATGCTGTTCTGAGAGTCAGGAAGGTACAGCTGTTACCCACAAAACCAGACGTTTCATTCACAGTTTTTATCTTATGACGGTGATTTAAAGATTCTGCACTGCTCTGCGCTCTCCTGAGAGAGCAGATCAGGTCATCAGATAAGCAGATCGGCACCGTTCCACTGATTTAATGGGAGTTATGCCAGCTTGCAATGGCTGAGAAGAAACTAATCCTGTGCTGCACTGAAAAAAAATATTATAGCATCTCCTGGAGGTCTTCAACCTTGCTGAAAAGCGCAGTGTATGCACAGAGAGTCGAGCTGCTCCGGAGCACTGAGCTGTAGTTTGCCCATTTGAAACTCTCGCAGCCATCTCTGCTTAGCAGCACAACTCTGAGGGGTCAGCACACACCACAGATTCTGTTTACACACACGTAGCTACACATGATTAACTCTAAGGTGTCTCAAGAGAGTGACTGTCCCAATGCCTGCTTCCCTCAGGAATTTTCTTCTGCTCAGTTACCTACAGAGCACAGATTTTTAAATCAAGCTGTCCCAGCACGGACAGTCTGACACCCAACAGCTCTGAGGGCAGCACAGAAGAAATCTCAGTGAGGTTTCTTTTCTGAAGAAAAGATTGAAGTAGGAGACAAAGATCTGACCTAAAAACAGAGGACCCATCCATCTTTTCTCATCTGATACCACACAGGGAGACTTCACTGATGTGCACCTTGCACAACAGGCCTAACAGATTGGGAGTAACAGCCCTTTCCCAACTTTCCAGGTGTTGCAGAAACATTTAGGGTGTTTCACAAAAAATCCCAGGAATCCTGTGTACAAAAATCCTGTTTTACTGCCTTCTTACCTAAGTGGCCTCTGATGACAGGTTCAAAATACAACAGCACTGGCCAGTCCCACAGCAATTCTGCTGTATTTACACCACGTGCCCTCAAATAACCACCACGGAAACAGATAATACTCATTCACTTTAATAAAGATCAAAGTAAATTAGGCTTTCTAAAGCCTCAGTAACAGCAATTTCATTACTTAGGTTACTTAAATAAGCAGATAAATTGTGGTTAGTCTTCACTGTTTTGGAGGTAATTTCTCTCCACTGCTCTTACCTAAATTGTAAAATCCCAGTTGTCTCTCGTGCTTTGCCATCAGCCTAATGTGACATCTGTTATTTAACAGCAACAACAGCAACCGTAGTCACTGGACTTCTGTTCATAGGTATTTTCTGTTGTTTCCATAGTTATTTGGAAAGGAGATTGATTAAAGAGCCTCCTGTCAGCTCAGCCTCGTTTTTAGCCATCCCTTTTTTTGGAAAATAACTCTCCACCACAACACCCTCGACAACACAAACCATAATGGCTTAACTGCCACCCCAAAATGATAAAGACAGAAGGTTCCACTTTGGGTTTGACTTGGGCTAGGGGTGTACACCACAGCCAGCCTGGGGCACATCAGCACGTGAAGTCACCCGGTGTAAATCCAAACCCTACCAGTCAGCCAGGTTGCCCAACACAACTCAGGTTCACCCAGCCATTACCAAGAGAAAATGGGTTATTATACCCAGCTTCTGTGATGACAAAACCACCGTGGAGATAATCACAAGTCATTAAAGGTATTTATTTGTACACACAGTATTGCTTCCGAGAGAGGAAAAAAAACAAGACACAAAAGCTGACGTTTAAGTTTAGGAGCTGGAGCAATTTCTGAGGTGTAGCTTGCTCACAGGTTTTAGCCCTTTGTTTATTGCCTCTCCTCTTCCGTGAGTGCTAATAGAAACTTCAAAGTGAAAACAAAGCCCTCAAACTATTAAAGAACTTAACAGGCTCATTCTAAAAATGCAGGCAAAGCATAACACGTGCGACTCTGCAACGCTGGACCTGGGCACCTCTCAAAAAGCTGATTGTGAAGTCCAGGGACTGCACCAGAGTCATCTGTGTTCGTCAGTAAGGATTTAATATTTAATGACTGTTCTAATGTGGATAATCAACGTGCCACCCCAGCATATGAAGGTCATTCCCATGCTACGTGTGCATGGTAAAACCTACATTAAAACACACTTCAAAAGGCTTGTCTGTCTTTGGTTATGAGTTTCACATTTTTATGGACAAAAGCTGTGGTAATAAATTATTATGATTGTAGCTCTCTCAGTTCAGGTCTTTAGAAGCAGCTCTACAATAAACATAATTTTTAACAAGGCTGTCAGTCGAAAAACCAACCACACAAAACACAGCCCACTGTTGTAGGAAAGGGTTAAGTCACCACATTTGTCCCAAAAAAATGTAATTGTGAAGGGTCAAAGGCACAAGAGAATCCCAGCCAAGACAAAACTCTTTCAGGGGATGTCTCAATAAAACAATCCCCAATGAATCAGTGCTTATATACAAAGTTAAGGTGCAATTCTAAAAGCATAAAAATATTTTTAGATCATCCATCATGTTCTTAAATAACCGTATTTTTCACAGCCGTTTCTGATCTATTGTTGCCAGATTCCAAAACTGATTTAAATTAGGGAAGAAGCAATGTTGTAATTGCTTTGATGGGAACACCATTACAACTGGGGCTTTTTTATTATTTTAGAAGTGTTCTGAAAGAAGATATTTAGGAACGGATATTTTTCACACCTTGAATTTGGACAAAAGATGTTTGCAAAGTCATTTGTCTGTCAAATATAGATTTGTTTCAGTGATCTTGAGAGATGTTGCTGGATTTCAGAGATGTAGGGATTTGATGGATGATCCATGGCAGATGCTTTACACCACATTTTGGACCAAGGAGATGGAGACCCATCTGCTCTACCATTACAACAAATAAAACTTACTGACTGACCTCCTGCACTGCTGGCTGGATTTCAAAGTTGATTTCATTGGTGTTAATGAGGAACCACTCAACTTTGACATCTTCTCCTTTGTCTTTCACATAGAGCTGAAGCTGTGGACAGGAAAAGAGTTATTGAAGAGTGTTCTGGTGTCCTGTTAAGGAAACTGCAGGTCAAACTCCATGCTAAGGCTTGACACAGGAAGAATGATACCAGTTTTTGAGTAACTTCAAAGTGACACTCTAAGAAGGCAGAAGTTTTGCTTAAGCTTTGAGAGTGCATGCCAGTTAAAAAAGGGAATTGTTCTACACACTCAAGTAGTCTGCCCAACATGTCACTTATCCCCAGTCTCCTCAAGAGGCAGCTTAATTTCTGTATTTACCACTTGCCCCAGAGGGAAACAAAAGGAAGAGAAGAGAAAACAACACTTAGGACTTTACCTGCAGGTGGACTGGGGACAGTTTCACAAAATAGGACTGAGCTTCGGCAGCCGCGGGCGGAGGGGCTGAGACAGCAACGAGGAATTTAACAGAATCTCCCACAACATTGCAAGAAACCACCTGGAGAAAGGAAAAGGGTGAGGGGAAACACAGGGAAAAACAAATTAGTCTTCAGAAGGTCTGGTGAAGGCAAGAAAGGAAATAAGAAAGGAATTTAAGCTAGCAGAATTATGCTAAGTTGGACAGGTTGGAAATTTCTAAGCAATTTCATTCATGTCCTTACCTCCTTCTGTACATTCTTCTAAAAGCACAGAGTTCAAGTGTTCAAATCTGTACATGAAATTTAATACCTGCAAATTATGGCATTTCCCTAAATTTCTTTTGTATTGTTACCTAACTCAAAAGTAACTCCTTGCCTGACAAAGACACCTTTCCATTTCATGTATCTACGTATTAAAAGCTCCAAAAGGGCAATTTTGCAAAAGGGAGACAAATATGTTTGTTCTTCCTCCTCCTCTGCTCTGAGCTAAGTAGCCTGTAACAGCACAGCTGATTTACCAAACAATCTTTAGTTTAGTGGTGAGACAGTGGTGTCCTACAAATGTGAAACTTTGGTATAAACTTGCTGCTCCAGAAGAGGATTTTGTCCGAGTAACTGCAGTTCTCAGTGGGATGAGAAGGAGCAGAAGCCTTTAAGAGTTTATTCAAACCTCTGACCAAACCGAGAAAGGCCCTGAAACGTGGTGACAAAGCTGGGAAAAGTCTGAGTGCCACTTGACTGCAATGCACTTTTACGAGCAGTAATTTAACTTGTTATCGCACTGAGTTTGTAAACACTGGACAGTTTTCCCTCCCTCCCCTCTGCAAACTGAGCTGCTGGAGCTGCCACGCAAAATTCCTGGAGTGTGCAGAAATTCCTGGAGGGTTCCTGATGGCACAGGAAAAGCCCATGGGGTGGAAGTCAGAAATTATTCATCACACCACAGAGACACGTTGATTTTGCAAACAGACGTGCTGGTTGAGGAGAGCTGCCCGTCACTGTCCCTCTGTGGTTGCTGTCCCCACAGCTCCAGCGTGGAAAAGGACAGCTGAGCGCTCCTTACCCTGACTCAGGCAAAGGGAACCAGGTCAATGCGATGCGCAGACAAATAATTCCCTTCGAGGTCTGTCTGACAAAAACTCTGCATGGTGCTATTAAATTGTGTTTGTGCACTTACTGCTCCACTTATGGGCGCTGGAATTGAAGCTGAAAGCTTTGAAAGGAATCATGTACCTCCTGGAAGATCCTTATCAGGCTCTCCTTAAATACATTTCATCTCCCTGGGCTCTCTAGGGTCCATTTTAAGGATGGCCAGGGCTTTATCAAGGGCCTGAGTACATCCATTAAGGTAGAGACTTAATTACAAAGGAGCAGGGGGTGGGGAGGTGGATATGACAAATAAAAATCCTAACCACACCCACAAGCAATAAGATTTGCCTTTTCAGGTATGTCTTCTGCAAATTACAGTTTAGAAGTGGACAAATGAGTTTCCCTCACCTCTCCCCTTTCCCAAAGACTAAATTCCTTGTGAGGTGATTTCTGACCTTAATCCCACACAAACAACACCAACACCCAGTACTATGGTAAAATATAAGGGATTTTTAATAGCTAACAAGAACAAAGAGCCCAGCTGCTTGTTTTACTGGTAGCTGAGTTGAAACAGAGAATCACTCCTTTCATTCAAAGTAATGGATTGACATGGTGACTCTTTAAAGACTTTGAAAATGAAAAGGTTCTTCCCTCTTTTTTGAGGGAAGAGGAGGAAAAAGGACAGATCTGATGCAAAAACCGCTGACACTTCCATATCCTAAATGCAGTGTTTTATCATCCATAGGTTTTCTCCACACATCCATAGGAAGTTCAGGGCATTCAGAACAAGCTGGACTTGCTGCACACGCGATGCAAAGCCATTCATTGCAATTTCTGGACGTCCAAGAGCCAAGGTTGCCAGGTATGTGGTTGATTAATGCTTTTAAAAAAAATAAAAGTGTGGCCAGAGAGTTGGCAGATGAGTTCGTGTGCCACTTGTTTCTTAATCACGAGCAATTCCAAGTAAAGGATGGAAACAGACACTGCAGGTGGTGGAACTTTCATTTTTCTTTCTGCATTTTGTCAAGAGATGCTAAACCGTTTTTTTAGATACATTTTTACCTTTCATTTCAAAGCCCAGACCAGTGGAGTTTGGACGTTTAGTCTCCTTGATTAGTTTATTTTCTGCCAACAACATCTCCTAAGCCCCACTCCCCTTCTGCCCTCACTTTTACTAAAACAACTGTGGTATTCAGGGACAGACGCCTGGCAATTTTTAATCCAATCATCAAAAGGAGTGGTTCCATGTTTGTAAATGGAAAATAATATGTCTTTATGTCAGGCGAATCCCTTTGTTCTGGGAGCAGGATGGATGATGGAGCCGGAATACTGAGAGAAGCAGAATTCTGGGCTAGAATTTGAAGAGAAAGCGGCTTTGTTTTCATCTACGATGCTGCCACAAGTGGTGAGAAGGTGATTAAAGAGACTGCAACTGCTGCTTCCCTTGTTGAGTGACATTCCTTTAGAAGTGTAGCAGGTGATTTTGATAGACCAGAGCAGAAATATGTAGGCCATTTCCCCTATGGCAGTCACACAAAGAAAAACACTGAAGCTTCCCCTGCTCTGCTCCTTTTCCCCCCGCTTCGTTCCAACCTGCCTCCTCAAATTCATTTTCTCTGCACAGATGAAGAGCTGGAGAAGGGAGGGCCAGGCAAAGTACCCCTTTCTGACTGGCTGGGAGGAGAAAAAGGAAGGATAGGTGTCCACAAGAAAATAGAGGAACCTGGGCTGATGGGAAGAGAATTTCCCTTGAATTTCATTTATGTTCCTCATTCTCACGCCCCTCACCAGAGACATCCACAGCCATCAACACTTTCGTGATTTACAGTCTAGAAAATCTGTCACTTTTACAACAAACTGCTCTTTAGAAATCAAGCCCTGCACAGCAGCTGGGACCAGCTGATTCTGGACTCCCCGAGGGGTCACCCCCCAACTCGCTTTTGTGATCCTACATCTGGACAAGACACATCTCCTAAATCAGCAGAAATAGGGCGAGGTGAAATAGCAGCACAAAGAAACCAAGACCAAGGTATTTTCTCCCTTCAGCACCTCCTTTGGCACAAATCCTTCTCTCCATGTGCTTTGGGGACTCCCGTGGAAGGGGTTCCCAACCCTTCCTCAGGTACCCGTGTCCCTGCTCCTCCTCAGTCCTCTGCCATCCCTCCCCACACACAGCTGGCACTTAATCACCACACTGCCAGGGTTATTCCTGCTGTTTCCAGCCTCTCCTCCTCATCCCTGACCACTCCAGCCCATGATGGGATGGGCTGCAGTGGCCAAGACTCCCAGACCTGGCTGGGCTCAGTTCCCCACATGGCCAACGCTGGCACCCAGCTCCACTGAGCTGCAGATGCTGTAACACAACTTGCTCACACATATCTAAAATCGTGAGTACAATTATCCTAAAAACAATTCTCTTCCAGATAAACAACTGCAGGAACAAAGGAGACTGAAAAAGCACAGCAGTTTGAGCAAGACTGTTTTTCTGAGAAAGTCAAGTGTCCAGACTTGTGTACTCAAAGCTATTAAGACCCTTCCCCTTACTTTCCCCTCCCCCACTATATCCAGACTTTTTCCATTTGCAGTTCCTCTGGACAGAGCTTCAAAATCTCCTTTTTTTCCTTCCTGAAGTAGCAGCAGAAGCTGCTTAATCTCAAGAAGTAGTGTGGTACCCCTGCTCCTCACACATGGTGTCCTCTTGCCTTGGGGTTTCAGTTTTGGCACTGGCACCCCATTAATTCGTGCATTACACATTCCCTCTTCTTTCCTCTTCCCTGCCCTCCCCAAGTGCAGCAGCAGGTTCCCTCCCCGAGCTGAAGGGCTGTGACTTCAGGGGGAAGTTCTGACAGCCCTGCTGGGGAACATTTCCTTCACCTTCCCCAGGCCCTGACCACACCGCATGTGTGTGTAAAACCCCCAGCAGCACAGGCCTTTTTTTGTTTGTTTTCTGCAAGGAAACTAGTTTTACTGCACGTGGTATTTACTTCCAGAAAGAGCAGGTTACTCGAGGTTATTCAGTAGTATGCAAATAGTACAAATATTTAACATTTTCACAAGAAAATCAGAATTCACCATGAGGCAGCCACACAGTGAAAGTTGCCTTGGTCTCACTGTAAGATTCAGGACTGTCACAATTTTCCGTATGTCTCCCAGAGTATTACTATGAGAAGGCTCCTTTGTTTGGCATGGAAAACTTATTTTTGTCAATGGCCACACAGACAGTTTGTGTGCTCAGCTTAAAACCTCACCACAAGAAAATTTTTCAAGTCAAAATATTCTGCCTTTTGACAGTCATCAACACTCAGCTGTTCAGAGGAATTACATGATCTTCTTGGTTACCCGAGCCAATTCCTTAATTTCTTGAGGGGGTTTCTCCAGCTTCTTCTCCATCCCCTCTTTACCCAAACAATTGACCAAGTGACCAGAGCAAACAAAGGGGAGATGACAAATGCAATGTCTAACCCAGGCACAGGTAGGTGTGGATTTTTAGGAGCCAGTATCAAACTGACTTTGCCTGTAAATACAGTGAAAACCTCAACCAGTTTTCCAAATGGTGGTAAACACCACAGTGAAGGCAGGGTGAGGGATGGACTCAGCGCAGGACAGAGTTTCCATGTCAGCAACAGAAACAAAGCAGAAGTTGATAGAACATGTGAATTTATCCACTCCTTTGAGGCCAACACATTCAAATTCAAATAGGTGGAGAAAAAAGGGGAGAGAGGGAATAAAACAAACAAGCAGGGAGTACAAGGCAACAGGACAGGTAGAATTTTCAATCCACCTTACAAGTTCAGTGAACATCAAACGGTGCGAGGACAGGAAGCAGTACTAATATCTCAGAAGGGGGAAAATAAATCAACACCAGAAATAGAATTGCTAGTTTGGCCTCACTATTGTGCAAGCCTTTTCACAGCACCTGAGACACAGCACAGCTGAAGACACAGAGACCAAGAGGAGACAGGAAAGCAGAGGAGAGGTTTGCCAGTTTGTGCTGCGGTAGCTCGGAGAGCGATTCACTGCAGAGAGCTTCCCTGTGTCAGGGTGCTAAGGCTCCCCTGATCCCTGTGCCAAGCTGGCAGATGTGGCACAAGCCTATAGGAGGCCCACACATCTGCAGAAGCAGCTGGAAGACAGACAGAGCCAAACCCAGGATCATCTCCAGTGAAGCAAACAAACCCCCACCCCGATGCCTTCCTTTGACAGGGCACTCCGTTCTGAAGAAGGTTAGATCATAATGTTGTTTTGTTTACTTTTGTAGGCTCGCCCCACTAATAATTAAGCTTGTACTCCATCATTGCCCCATTAAGGTGGACTAGGATGTTTGAAAAGGAGAGGACAGTACAGCGAGCAGAGAGGTGAAAGCTGGAAACAGGTTACAAAAGAGTCTTTCAGGCACCGACCCTACTGCACAGTTAAAGGCCAACATACCTCAGGAGAAACCTGAAAGAAAATGTGATACTCAGGAAAGCAAGCTGGGAAGCAGCAACATAAAGGAAGATTAGGTCATCACACAGGAAAGCTGAAAAGACCTTGAAACGTAGGAGAGGAATGCAATACAAAATACGTTGTGTGTGTGTGCAAGAATTAGCAACTGCTGCTCACACAAAGGACAGCTTATCACCGGGAGAACACCACAGGGAGAGAGACCTTGATGCAACAAGGCACTCACAGCGTGAAGCAGCCACAGGAGAGGCAGACTGCAGACTAAAACCCCTCGGGAAAGTACTTTCAGAGACAAGAAGAAGCCATCTCCCTGCACAGTGAGAGCTCACCTGTAGGGCTGTGGTGTCCCTTCAGCCATCAAGTTTAAGAAAATGAATTTAATTGGAGCTGCTGCTGAGAATGGGTGCATAGGAGAGACTTGGGAGCCAGGACAGCACTGTAAAAGGAGACTTAAGGAGCAACTTATGCAGGCAAGCTAAACAAAAGCTGGAAGGAAATATAATCCCTTCATAATACATTTACTGACAGCAAGCACCATGGAAGAAGAGTAAACACATTAAGAAAAAAGGATTCTATTAGGGCAAAAACTAAAAAAAAACCAAGGAAAAAGTTTCCATGGGCCATAATTCCATCTAGGCTTGTAAAAAAAACCCCAGTCATTAAAGCAGCAAAGCTCCGGGATGGCTTTTGAAGCAAAATGGGGAGTTAAAAGACAACAGGAACTGTACATCACGGTCAGGGTAGTTCACCTCACCAAAAACAATCAGAAATAAACATATGTACGTAACTAGGAATGACCTCAGTTCAGAGTGCAGCAGTGACATTAAAGGAATGGCTCTGAAGGAATTTTACCCCTTTCCATTTGAGCATGAAGCACAAAAAGAACAGAGACTTCTGTCATAGCCTGCTCCATCCAAACCCCCTGAGCCAAGTCCCCAGGCAAGAGAATCCTCTCTTTTGTTGCCTTTTTTGTTGCTGTTTCTGTTGTGAAGTTCAAGCCCTCTGGAAACAGACTGCACTAATGGAAAGGCTGGCAGAAAAAGCTAAGACTAAGAATATTTCTAATGTTTACTTTATTAAAACAAAACAACCAATACCACACAATGAAAACAGGCCACTTCATTCTATATATTTAGGCTCTGGCCCAAAATTGGAGTGAAGGCAACACATAAATAGAGGCTTTATCAAGGAGCAGTGTGGTGTAACCTTCAGCCACAGAGCAGCTCTGTTCCTATCACCACAGCTTTGGCCAAGCTGAGAACCAGCAGCATTCCAACCATGTCTGCAGCACTGCACTGTGCAGCACACACCAATTTCTGTCACAAGTCTGAGTTTGGGCGAGCTGCAGAGAGAGATTTCCATTTCACATGCAAACATCAAGAGATTGAAGAGCAAGAGGGGAAAAGAAAACAAAAAAAAATCCCCCAAAAACCCAAACACCACCTTGGGATCTTTGGTATTACCTGAGGAATATGCAAGAGACAATTACCATACAAGAGAACTCCTGAGGTGTTTAGAGAAAGGTATGCATTTAAAGAAGAAGGAAAAGTAGCTACCAGACTGCCACTCTAAGGTTATTATACCCTGTAATTCAAATAAACATTCAGGTTGTACCTTAACTGAAGGAGTAAGAACGATTCAGAGAACTTTTTCCAGCAGCTGTGCACAAGATTATGGAAATGGGTTCTGGCACAGTTCAGAAGAACCCAGTGTATGAAAGCAAACCTGTTTTATTCCAATAAATTTTAAAATGTGCTTCTCTTGGTTTAAGCTGTTTTGAAACCATGTCAGATTTCTGTCTGCAGTGTAACAGCTCGATTAAGACGCTGAAATGGCTCAACCCAGCCCTGCCTGTCCCTTCCAGCAACATTTTAGACACTGCGCTGCAAGACACCAGTTTTTTGTGCTGTTATTTGCCAGCTTTTATTTGCAGCATCTCTCCCTCGGGTCCTGGCTTCACACATGACACAGCACATCACTTTCAGACCTAGCAGTGCCCTCTCCTCACAATTTCCCACCGTGGCATCTTCCAATGGCACAGAGTAAGACTCGTGCCAACCCTACAGCTTTACCAAGTCCAGTCTCTCCAGCCCCACTGCTGGGGCAGGGACCACTGGTACTGAAATAAATTTTAAAAAAAAAAAAGAGAGAGAAAATAAGTACACAAACAGCTTTACATGTTAACAATCCCCAGCTGACACCAGCCAGGGTGTGCCTCTAAGTTGTGTATCAGGCAGATAAGCATGCATAGTTTTCAAAGGAATCATAGTAGAGCTGCTTAGCATCTAAATCAGACGAGGGAAGCAAAATAACAAAGCAAAACTAAAAGAAGAGCATTAGGCTAATTTGATGCAGGTGCCTAAAGCTGAGCACCAGTTCAGATGTAACCAGTACTTACAGTCACTAGGACAAAAATGCAGGAGTTATCATTGCTAATAAACATATATAGATTTTTTTCCCCTTTTAATGCACTTTTACTGTTCCAAGAGCCACGTTCTGCCTTATTTTAATTTCACATGCACTGAACCACCTCCCAGTGGGAGAGGAGGAAAGAAATCACTTGCTCCTCACTGAATACAGGGTCCAGCAGAGTCAAGACTTCACCCTCAGGACTTTGCACCTGTTCCACTGATCCTTACTTAGCTCCCACTTAGGAAGCAAACCTGTCATCAGCCACACAAACAGCAAGAGGCAGACAAAGATGTTTGCCTGTCCCAGAAGAGAAATGTTTTTCTTCTCTATGAAGTCCCCACTGCACATTTCAGCAACAGGATGGGGAACCATCATCAGGACTGTGGAGGTGGGGGAGAGGGCTGCTCCATGAGCTCATTGAGGGCGTCGCTATAAACTTGGCATAACCCTGGTTATTGTGCATTTGGTGGAAGCCCTGGAGCGCATTCCGCTCATGACTTGCAAAAGAAGTGAATCAATGCAGAGAGTTTGTAGGGGTTCATTAGAGAGGCAGCCTCTTACCTGCCTCGACAAACACAAGTCAAGGGTACAGATCTATTGACAAATAAAATTGCCAATGATGCTAACAAAACATTTCCTGACCCAAAGTACACTGAAAGGCAACAAATCCAAAGCTTACCTTCTCTCCAGCTGACTTTACAACACTAGTAACTTCTTTAACTGCTAGCTCAAGTGGTTCTGCTGGGTCATCTTCCTCAAACGTGAGCAACTGAGAATCCTAATAAACAAGGAAAAAAAAGAAGCATCATTAGGTGACGAACCCATCACTTGAAAACAAGTGATAAAAATGCACTGACAGTCAAGTTCCTGGAATTGCAAATGCATGTAAAAACTTCCATGCATTAATTGCATGACACCTCACTACATAATACGGGGTAGAGCCTGAAAACATATACTTAGGACATAACTATGGGCCTAATCATAACTCATCTTTCCCTGCAGTCGAATATCAAGGTACAGAGTGCAGAGCCAAGTCTGTGAACAGCAACAGGGTTCAGTGAAACTGCTGTTCTTCAGCAAAGATTTATCAGTGCTGTAGTTTGAAAAGGCCTGTTTGGTTTGGCCTAACCATACGGCTGCACAAGGCTATGCCAAAACTAAGAAACCCCAAATATCGTCTTGCAGAGGTGAGGAAAGAAGCCTTCCCCTGCCCAGCCCTCCTCATCAGTGACGGCAGACAGTGATGACAGCCACTCAGTCTTCACACAGACAGCAAGGAGAAGGCAGCCTTTGGGCACTGAGGTCATACTTTCAGAAGCATCAGCACCGCATTCTCCACCTGCTACCCACACCGAGCACTCAGCCCCGCTTCCCTCATCACCCCAGGTTGTTTTTCACGCAGGAATTTCATTAGCTTCGTGCTGCTGACATTGTTTTGGGAGGCTGACAGCGGGAGCAACGCCACGCCGCAGTGCCGGGCGCTGAACTCCTGGCTCCAGCTGCTCACCCAGGCAGGGAGGGTGTGCGTGTCCCTGTCCAAGGGGCTTTGCCCTCTGGTCAGGGACGAGAAGCTGCCACTTGTGTCTGGTTACTTTCAGTTCCCAGCACCTGTGCTCAAGCTGTCTGGACCCTTCTCTTCCACAAGTGCAGGGCAAACCTTCGTTTCTTAGCGCAACCCACTCTCTTCTCCACTGAACCGTGCAATTTGAAAGGGCGGACAAAATATTTTCTTTCCGCTACCCAACTTACAATGATATTTGGAAAGTTTTAATTTTTATTTCTTATCTTTCACACACACATGTTGCCCCACTCTTCCTTTTCCCCAGCCTGCTCCCTGACGTGTAAGAAGGAACCTCTTAGGTCTAAGAGGCACACAAATTCAGAGACCTGGGGACATGCCACTTCCTAGACAGTTTATCCTCAGCATTTTGCACTGACATGACAAGGATTCAGTCCTCAGGACAAGGAAATCAGCTTGCCACAGCCTCACCTAACCTCCTCACCTCTTAGACCCGGGCATACCATTACACACCAACGAGCAGGATGCCACACTGCGCCTTTTCAGGAAGGGCAGGTTGGGATGGGAAGGAATGTCACGTTTCGTGCATCCTCCCTAACCCGGGTTACAGGCAAACTGACCAAACCCTGAGCATCCCACCCACCATCCAGCGGGCTCGGAGGACACCAGCCCTTGGAGTTACACCGCACACACGCGGGTTCAGCAGGGCCTGAGGCATCACGGGGGAAGCCCAGCTCTGGGAATTATTTGTCGAAGGACGGGCCGCAGGCCCAGGCCAGGAAGTTTCCATTGTTTCCTCCTCCCCACGCCCGAACAATGTTATCGGCGGAGCGAACCCCTGCCAGGGGCTGCGGGGGTCGGGGTTTTCCTTCCTCCCCATCCTTCCCTGCTCCGACGCGTGCGCCCACTCCGTGCCTCTGGCCAGCTCCCTCCTGCAAAGCCCTGCCAAGCAGCCACCAAGCATACACGTGTAAATATACAAACACACACACACACACAGAGGGGCAGGAACACACCCGGTACATCCCTGCAGCAAGTCCAGGCGTCCCTGCAGCCGCTCCTCGCAGTGGGGAGCGCCCGGAGCCGCGTCCCGGCGCGATGCCCCACGGCCGGGAGCCGCCGGCCCCATCCCGGC
>VZTA01022314.1:17396-60719 GCA_013398855.1 Mohoua ochrocephala
TTTTTTTTTTTTTTTTTTAAGAGAACGCAACCAGCCCTTTGTTTAAACCCCTTTTTAGCTCGCAGGTACTGTGCACCCGAGCCCCGTTACGAGCCGGAGCACCCGCCGAAAGCGATCCCACCCCGGCCGCAGCGAGACCACCCCGACGGCGGCTCCGTCCACGCCGGGGGCTTTAATGTTTCAGCAGAGATTTTTCTTTGCCCCGTGACAAACTTTGCCGGCGTGGTTCGGGCGCGGGCGGGATGCGGAGGCGCGGGACACGGCGGCTGCCGCCCGGAGCTGGCGGGGGGGGCGGTCCGCGGCGCTCAGCTGCCCCGACAACTCCGTTACCGAGCGACTTGTCCTCAAAAATACCCGCGCGACTCTCAGAAAACGAGGCCGGGGATGCCGTCCAGCTTCCCAGCGATTTAATCTTCCCACCGGCAATCCCCCGCCCCGCCGGACCGACAGCGTGCGTGGGGGTGGGGGGGTGTGTGGGGGTGCTCTGCTCGCTTTGCCGCCCTCCCTCTCCCCCTCCCCGGAGCCCTCTCATCGCCCGGGCGGAGCGGAGCGGCACGGGGGGAGACGGGCGCGGCCGGCGGGGGCCACTTACCGTGGTGCCACACCTCGGGGTGCCCGTGAAAGTACGACCCGATGCCGTGGCCGACGAAGAAGGGGCAGACCTGGAAGCCACCTTGCCACGCCACGGAGCTGCAGGGGCAAAGAGGACCTGTCAGGGCGCGTGTCCCGACCACCACCCCCGCTAGACGGCCCCAACCCCTGCTACCGCGTAGCTACCGACACTGGGTCACCACTTTGCGACCGTTCGAAACAGACATTGAAGTGAGCATGGGTGAGCCATTGTTAGGTTTCAGAGTTAACACGCCTGCCAGTAGAGGCTGGTAGCTCCCGTGCCAGCCCTGCTGGCTAAGAAAAACGGCTGTGTGTTGTCTCCCTGCTTGATGGAGGGTAACCTTTTCCACAAACACACTGGGAACTCATTTTAAGATGGCACAGCTAAAGTTGCCGAGCTGGGTAGCCAAGGCCCCAGCACACCATCAAACCGTAGCCTCTACCGAGTTCTCTGTAAGCGCAGAGCCTGTGCTGGGCTGCCTACCCAGGGGCCTGCTCTGGGTTTCCTGCAGGAGAAGAGGCTCCTGCTGCCAACAGGGAAAGAGTTAAGAGCCCTACTACTTCACTTTCATAATACTTCAAACATTTAGTATAAAAATGTATTGAAAGTCCAGCAAATACATTAATGTTAAATAACAATGTATTTCTAATGAACCTATCGCCACAGAGGCAAAACCAAATCATAACAATTACAGTGTTTCAGTTCTGCCTGTGAAATCTGCCCTGCCTTTCCCGGCCTGCCTCAGGGAGAAGCAACTCTGAGAATTGCCTGCAGGACCATGGCTGGGCACTGATCCCTACTCATGCTAGGAAAGCAAATTCCTATCCCAGTTCCCCAGAACTGGAGGACCTGGAGATCCATGGGGTATCCTCTGGCTGCTGGCCCACCCCATGTCTGCAGGCTTCACTTGCAGGCTCTCCCTGTACTCAAGCAGTGGCGGAGGCAGTGGTGGACAGAGTGATTTGAGGCAGCTCAGCCAGGAGGCTTGCCCATATCCAAACCAGAAGAGTGCAGAGATTCAGGAAGATCTGGAGATGGATTAGAAGTGACAAGAAAGTTACCCTTGTCCCCGCATATCATCCCCACCCTATTTCTAAAATCAAACAGGAGCAAGACAGGAAGGCACTTAGCCTGAAGAGATTTCGCCTATAACATTAAAAGCTTCATTTGCTTATTTTGAATGAAGGTAGGCACTGAAGAACTTCAAGTTCGTCTGTATTTACGTCTTAGAAAATGCTCTCTCGCAGTTTCACTACAGGTGGAGAACTGAAAAAGTTAAGAAACTCAACTAAAGGTAAAGCTGTTGCAGAAATTAAAGCCTGTTAAACCCCATGGGGTAGCTTTTATTCAGGTGCAAAGTGGCCTCAGCTTGCTGTACAAAGTAATCCCCTTTGCACACCAGGCTCCACAGACTCTGCAGTGCTGGCTCCAGTGCCCATGGGTCATCGTCCCAGAATTTAATGCCACTCAATTGAGGGACATGCTGCTCTGCCACAGTGAAATGGCAATGAGAGAGTAGAGTTGGTTAATAAGGCTGCAGTGTTCAGACCTTAGAGCATGTTTTAACAGGATTTGTATATTACCTTTTACCTACCCATTGCTCTGATACAAAGACTCATCACATTTCTTCATTAATTTTGGAGAAGAATGGAAATTTCAGGTTTAGCCACCCCCAAACTCCAAAGTACTGGCAAAGAGGATTACTGATAAAGCTAGAAATTGGGGCTTCATTTGTTTGCACTCAAAGTCCGGGCTTTATGAATCATTTATATATACATAACCTTTATATATCAATTACTTGAAAAAAATCATGAAGGATTATGCAATGAGAAGTCCTACTAGAAGCAGAAAATACTTTCTCCCCTGCCTTTCTATCATGTCCCCCATGTCTGGGTCAGAGACTCGGCCTGCTGGCTATGATGCTGCTGAAGGCCAAGCAAGAAGTACGGGGAATGGCAATGAGTTAGAAAGCCAGATTCCTCAGAAACATACACAAAATCCAAGATCTCCAGTGACCAAGCCCAGAGCAATGCAGATGATGATTCCCATATGAGTGAAGTGATTCTCTGAAGAGAGATGGGAGAAGCCATCCATGCAACACGTGATAAGGTTTTCTTTAATCTTCTTCTGCCAGTCTTTTTGCAAAATCATAAACAATCACACTAACTGTTCAGCTTTGCCGATGTCCTTACATGGCATCCCTGACCACTGACAGAGCACGGTCGTTTTTTGTATTACTACAGGAGTTTTTCTTCCAGAAAAATCCATGTTCTGTAGCAAGACAGAAATAGTTTTTCTCTGTGCAGCTATTCTTCTGAGCACCACGGCTACATCCTTTCCAGTGAGCAGGGGAAGCTCCAGCCTCAGCATTCAGCTGCTGCCAAGGAGGGTGGCAGCAGCAGCAGGAGCCGCACGTTGGGCACCAAGTGCGCGAGCACTGGGGCACACAGAAGGCAGTGTTACAACAGTATCCTGTCCTCATGCAGTCAAAGAAATGGTTCATAGGCATTTCAATGGTGAATTCTACCACCTTCTTGCCAAACAGCTTGAAAACAACTCTGTTGGCACCAGTACTTCAGTGGTTACTGTGATCAAAATAGAGGATCCTGGAGGACATCCTGGAGCTCACAGGGCTTTGACATCTACACTGACAGACACCGTGCCCCTCCATCTTCCCTCTTGTCTACATACAGAGCCTTGGTATTCTTTACATAAAATGTAACATGGCAAACAGACCTGAAGTGACACACAGAAAAACTGTGGAGAAAATAAAATAAGATGCAGGTATGAAATCAGCCACTTTCAATCTGGTTTTAGTATTTGCATGTGTTTCAGAAGGTCCTATGAGGCATTTCTCTCCACAACTACTAGCTTTACTTTGGAGTATTTAATAAATCCTAGTGAGTTCTTACATCCTTGTGGAGTTACACTAAAACACCCAGTTTTCATGAAAACCAAAGCTGCTAATCCTAGCTACAACTCGCAAAGGTGATCCTGTAAAAACACACGTTGGCTGTAACTTTGAAACAGCTCTGAGAAGAGTGAACTATTGGTCTTGGTTAGCCTCTCCAGTCTCCAGGATTCCCAGGCTGTGGAATCTGATTAAAAAATCAAGATGCCAGGGAATGGAGCATTTTTGCACACATTCACCATTTGTTGCTGACAACAGCTCAACATTTTGGTCTCGCTGTCTCACTGCCCGGCTCAGGACCTGTCAGTGGTGGCCTTTCTTTGCAGCTTTCCCATAAAACAATCTTACAAGATTGTAGCCCCAACTTCATCAGATGCTTCCTGCAGACAGGTAGCATAAGCCTAGACAGCTGGAGGAGCCCTGATTGCAAGTGGGAAAGCAGTGAAGGCAGGAAGCAGAGGTTGGCATGGCTGAGCTGGGCTGCCTAGCATCTGCTGGAGGAAAGGATGTGCCAGTCTGCCAGTTCCCCTTGTCCATCCCAGCATATCATTTCCAGAGCAAATGCTGGGGCAGCAAAGGCACACCTCACAAGGCAGCATCAAGAGGAAAAAAAAAAGTTTCTCCAGAATAATCATTGCTAAAAATACCCATTGACAACATTTACCATCACACATATTAATCTTTGTTGCACATTTGGGCAGAGGTGAATCGGGCAGGATTAAAAGCATAATTATTTAGTGAGCCCAGTACTTGATTTTATGTTCTGCTGCCATGTGTTCCATCCCAGTGGCTGCAGAGTCAAGAGTAGCTGCAGTGCTGCTTTTCTTTTGCTGATGGCAAAGCCAGGCCGAGTGTCTGGCATTGGGATGGATGGGCAGTGACCCAGCTGGTGAAGGAACACCAGCGAGGGCCCGGCGAGCCTCCTGAAGCCATTGTCAGAGCCTGTCATATGGGGGTATCATGCATCGAGAGTGGAGACAGGAGAGATGGGTGTCAGTTGCCATCTGAGCATCCTCTTCCCATGTTGCCAGACAACAGCTAATTCTCTGAAAGGAGGGATAAGTGTGGAGACATGCATTGCTGTCCTGACAGCAGCCTAACAGGGAAATTGCCAGGACGCAGGAACAGGCAGGACTGACTCTCTAGAAAGCTTTCCCCGATACTCAAGCTTCCCCTGAAAGGAGCTCTTGGGTGATAAATCCCTCCTGTTAAGAAGCTGAAAAGCAGGTTGAAAGAATTTCCTTAGGGGGCTGTCCTGTGCAGATACCCTCTAGGAGCATCTAGAGGAGCATTTTCTTTTCTTTTTACCAAATTTTGTCACTTTTTCCTCAAGGTAGGTCTGGTCTAGTATTCTTAGCACTTACTGAATAAAAAAAAGTGAAACAATCCCATTTTCAGGATTGATAGCAACTGCTTCTCTGGGCTCTGTGATGGCACAAGGGAAGAAAGAATTTAACTGACTCGACAAGATGGCACAGACTGCTTTGCTACCAAGGATGAGCATCCTGGTGAACTGCTTCTCAGCCAGGGATGCTTCTCCCACAGTGCCAGCTTCTCTTACCAGGGAGGAAACTTTGTCAAAAACAGTCCTGCAGAGCAGCATGACATGAACGGCTGTGTTGTTAAATCTGTCTTACACTTCTTGGCAGTGAACATACTTGAGAAACACTGAAACTGGTAACAGTTCCATGATAATTGTGTTCTTATGAGGGGAAATTTTTTTTTTTAATTAGAAGTAATCATGTTTGTCTTAGATATATTATTAGCAAAATGGCCAGTGAATGGCATATTTGTTTTTTGGGTTTTTTTAAAAAGTATTGAAACCAGCCTCAGCCTAAACTATATTTATTTGTGATAAAAATACCTATTTTGAATAGTACCATAGTATCTAATTTGAGAAATTACAAAATCCTACAGGGAAAATATTCACGTGTTTTTTTCTGAGATAGTAATCCTAGACTGAGGGAATGCACAAGTTCAGGGATTCCCTATAATGACAATAAATGTTGAGGTATAATTAGTAATATTTTTGAAAGCCAACAATTGTTTTTTGAAAGAAAGGTACGTTTTAGTTTCAAACTGGAACACAAATTACTGTATTTTTCTTACAATAGTGCTGAACTTTTATTTGAGGTTCTCTGTTTCTGAAAGCAGACATGATGGATTGAAATAAAAGATAATTTATTGCAATGCTTACTTTCAAGTGCAGAGAGAAGCAGTGTAATTGTAATTTACAGTAGCTGTCAAGGAAAATCTATCACAGATGACATTAAAATGACTTATTTTGCCTGAGCCACTTATTGTTTAAATGTGCATAATCTGATAGAAACAGATTTTTTTTAAAAATCTGCTTTATATTGTTCTAAATTAATATCAAAACATATACTTACGAGTTAAACATTTTAAACCATTTATTAATACTTTCATCACTACTATTTTTTTTGGTAGGAGTTGAAATTTGGTTTATTTAACAACATCACATTTAAGTTTTTTAGCTCTCTGCACTCACAACACTTTCATGCACCTACACTCACTGTCTAAAAAGGAGATTTCAAACTAGATATATTTTTGTCTGAAAATGTCAGAAATGGTAGAAGAAAATGGACCACAGGGCCCAATTCCATTTACACTGGAAATGACCAATAGTTTTGATATGCCTTTCAATAGAAAGAGGTTAGCAAAGACCCAAATTTTTCTAAGCTAAGTAACTCACAAATCCATGCAATCTTTTATTTGCAACTTGTAGCTGATGGGAGAATGAACTGCTGTCAATGAAATACTCAGTGCCAGCTATTGAGCTTCCATAACAAAGACTACCTTAGAATATTGACTGCAAACTTACCCCAAGATATAATTATTCTGAAACCTGCTGTAGAAAGGAAATATTCTGATTATTTGTGCAGAAGATACATTCTGCATATGACTTGAGCACTCTTATAAAAAAACTGATGAAAGAAACCTAGACACATTTCCATTCTGATGGACCTAAATGTTTTCAGCTTGTAGGTGCTTGTTCTCAGGCATTTATGATATCTAACTCTTGTGAAACTTGAGATTTTGATGTATATATATATGTATTATATGTCTGTCTGAAAGCAAATGTCAAATGAGAAATAACCTGAAACACAGCTTCACCAAGCCAAGGTGATCTTTCAGCAGAGGCAGTGTTAAAGTAGTTCTAAACAAATCAGCACATTTAAATCGTCAGCACGGTAAAATCTTGAGAAATAAAGTTAATGACCTGCTATTTCATATGCAGTTTTGAACAGCTACTAGCTTCAATTAATCTGCTTCGCAAAGGGGACGCTGACTATATATTTACATCTTGTAAGTAAACTGACCTCTGTACCAACACAGCAAAAATCCAATGTCACATTCAACTCTGGTCTTTTTCTTCTTCTTCCCTTTTTTTTTTTTTTAAAAACAGCTAGGATTAATGTAGTGAATCTGTAATGAAATGCATTATCCTGCATGGAGATTTATCAGATTTTCCAACTGAATGCCATGCTTTGCTAGCACTAGCTGGAGTTCACCTGCATGTTGGTGTGGCGTGTGGCTCTTTTTTGTAAAGAGTTAAGTTGAACACAAAAAAAGGGAACAAAGGTCAGCACCCAGCCGCCACTTGAATGTGAGATTTTTCTTTTTATTCCCCTTGATGTATACTAGGCTCTGTGTTATTAGTCTTAATGATGGAAAATTGTAGTGTTGATACAAATCTTTTTTTCAAAGTAGTAGGCGGGAGCTCCATTTGTTAGTAAGTTTTTTTGTGACTAAAAGCCATGGACAGTACATTTATGTAGCAGTAAAAGGCCTAGATGCTCTTTCCATAGCAGAGCTAATTATTCCTACTGTGACCTTACTGATCTACCCTGTTCCTAGTACATCTCATCTGCACGCCTGTTCCTCTGTGTAGATGGTGTCAGAGAATATGAAAAACCCTATAATGAAACCATTTTCATGATGGAGAAAGGCTACTGGAGTTGCACTTGCTACAAAGAGGCTCAATTATATGAGTAATTGTGATAATTTTCTACATTCATAGCCTTCAATGGGGAAAAAAGAATGAGAGCCACAAAAGAAAATTACTTTAACAAGAAAGTACAGAGAGTAAAAATGGAAGAAGAGACAAAAAAGGGGAAAAAATAACCAGAAAAAAAAGTTTAAAAAATAGATCTGGAGGGAGGAATAGCAAGACAGGGAGAACAACAGAAATGCTCAAAAAGCCTATGTGCAGCTGTGTTGCACAATTAAATTGAATTTTTTTTCTGCAGTTGATGAATGTGACTACTGCAAATGTGCCTCTGTAGTTAGCTATCATTTGTTGTTCCGTGACAGGAAAAGGATAATTACCTCTCAGAGAGAATCAAAGGCTGACATGCCCTTTAGACACAGCCATGAATGCAGAGCTCGATAGAATGCTTGAATAAGAATCCAGTGTTCTGTGCCCCCTTCTACTCAAGAATAAATTTTGTTAAAATGCGAGAGCACCACCAGTAAATTTGTTGAACCCTAGGTGTTCAAAAATATGAGGTGCATCTATCGACTCATCCCATTTGCAAAAATAAAACTACATTTTGAATTCACTCCTATTATATTCATGGACAGTAAGATAGTGAGATATGCATTAAATTTCTTTTCCCAGTAGGGGTCTGATTCAACATTTCCTATGAAAGAACAGAAAGACACTATCCTTTTTCTCCAGGCTAGTTAGCCTATAATTTAAAACTGTCAAAAACACAATTTTATACAAAGTCTTCAATAAAAGCTTCTCAGATATAACCCAAAGAGGTTTTACTAAAGTTTGATTCAGACTCTGTTACAATATTTTTAAAGCTATAAATACATCTAACTGATATTTTGCCGTTCTCCTTTTTTCTTAAAGTATTTGAAGATTTACAAAGAAAAAAAAAAGCAGCATCCTTTCAAGGTGACTAAGCCTTGCAGCTTTTAAGCAATCAGAATGAATTCAATAGCTTGTTGGGACCATTAGCAGTCCGAAAAAGTATTGCTTAATGAAATGTATATGATAAATGTCTGTTTCTTTTTTTTGGCAAACATTTTAAAATAATCCATAGGTACCTTCAAAAAACTAAGACGCGTTTTTATTTAAAGCCATCAGCACAAGAAGAGTCATGACTGCATTTATGTGAAAGCTAGAAGAGATGCAAAACAGGGAAAAAAATCTCTGAATGTCAGCTCTTTTTTCCCTGTGACGTTAGCAGGCACTGCTCTTTGTAAGATCAGAAGCTCTCGAGTTAAATATTTTCGTAGTTTTTAAACAAAGAGCTTATTTATGTTGACTAATTCTTTTGTAACATTCAATGAAAACAATGGTTTCTAACTGTCTTACACTGTTAGACAGATGTGATGTAGTGTCACACACAAATAAAAAATAAACAAAAGCCCACCACAAATTACATCTGTTAATTTAAATCTACTTTATGAATATCTTTGTCTCTTTCTACAGTTATCTTTGCTGACCCTAGCGTAATTCACTTTAAAAAAAATACCTCTTACCCAAGGAACAACATTATAGCTTGGCAGTTCACATACTGATATCAGACTGAAATGATGGTTTTGAATCATAAAACATGTCATCAGCTTTATACCAAACCACCAATAACCTTTGTCCCACTTGCCAGCCCTCCTTTTACTTGTCAATATAAGGCTTACCTGATTGTGTTTCCAATTACAGAGAAGGGAGCCCCTGGTCTGCAAGCTGCAATTGCTTCATCTCTACATTTCCTGGCAACCTCCACTAACTTTTCACCAGATTTATCCACATTGCCCACCAAAAAGGTTTCAGAAGTGTCACCATGGTAGCCATTGTAATACACCTAAACATATGCAGAAATGTAAAGACATTTTCTCATTTTGCATCCAGAAACAGACTGTCTTCTTAATTAAATCCATTCTTTCTAGGACCAAGCTATATATTGCAACAGATAGACAGGTAAGTCATATTTGCAAGACTGGAAAAGCAAAACATTGCAAAGGAAAGAAAAAAAGCCTGAAAGATTGCAAGGCGCCTAAGGGTTGCCAATGTTGCCAATTAAAAATTCAAGAAAAGCAGAAGCTGTGCATCAGTGCCCAGCAGTGCACCAGACAGTGACACTGCTCAGCTACAGGGCATGAGGATAACTGGGCTGCTTGCGAGAAGATGGGTGGGGGCCGTGGATGGGCTGAAGGGGGCCTTGGGGCTGTCGGGTGCCCACCCATCCTGGCCCCTGCGCCTGTGGCCGGGGACCTGCTTGCACCCCAGAGGGGCAGGGCACAGAGCCCCAGTGCTGGCCGTGGGCACGGGGGAACCTGGTGGCGGCTGGCAGGGAGATGTACGTCCGCAGTCAGCAGCCCCTGCTGGAGCTCTGAGGTGAGAGCCATACCCCGCTACCAACAGCCAGAGTGAACCCCACGGAAAGCATGGCCCAAATCCACTGTCAGCTGTTGCAGGTTTTCTTTACTCTCATTTTTAAGCTACAATGTGGCATTAACATTGGATTTTACTTCTGATTTCCAGAGATGAATTTCGAGAGAATAAATGCACTGCTG
This sequence comes from Mohoua ochrocephala, assembly GCA_013398855.1. Taxonomy (NCBI): domain Eukaryota; kingdom Metazoa; phylum Chordata; class Aves; order Passeriformes; family Acanthizidae; genus Mohoua; species Mohoua ochrocephala. The sequence continues at coordinate 27,470 of VZTA01022314.1, forward strand.
TGGCATTGAAAAATTTCATGATCTGAAAATGAAACATGCTGTTGAATTAATTACATATTGGTTTTTTCTTTTCTTTTTGACATTTCTTAGGTTTTAAACGTTAGCTCTCCTGAAATTCTCTGTCGAGCACAAGAAATCCTTGCTATGCACTATGGAGCTCTACAACATGCCATTAAAATGGGGTTTGTAGTTCTGCACCATGGCAGGCAGGCCCATAATTGTAAGACCAAGCCAAATTTCCCTACTAAAAGACGAATTATAATGGTGCACAGTTTTGATCTTCTAAAACATTTTTTCTCCCCCAAACAGTGGGCAACTATCCTTCTACAACTAATTACTCACCAAGCTCGAACCACTGAACTTTTGCCACTGGCAAACTATTTGTGAAAGACAGACTCACATTCTTTTTGGTTGATTCCAAACTAAAAAAACCCCACAACCCCAAAAAACCCACGCTACAGACAGTTTATCCCAAGGCCAGGTTTGTCTTCAGGCTGAAATGTAAAGTAAATGCAGGCCATTAGAAGCAAGGGGTATTTTCAAGAAAGGAGAGTGCCAGCAAGGGCCCAACTGGGTTGCCACCACTCCGGCAAAAAGCAGCTGCAATCCTCTGCTCTGCACCTTCCTCTGCCAGTTCAGACTACCACAAAATCTTTTTTAAAATTTTTGTATTTAATGCCCATTGGGCAGGTTTTAAACTAGATCGTTCATATTTAAACTGAACTAGTTCGTTTTTAGCTCTAGCAAATAAAACACACAAACCCCCAACATAAAACATCATCATCCTGGAAAAGCAAACACAGATTTAAAACATAGGAGAGTTTAAAAAAAACCCAAACCAAACAAAAACCCAAACCAAACAACAGCAAAAAAAATCAACAACAAAACCAATAATAATATTTACTGCAGCCCATCCACTACAATTACATATTTCTGATGTTAATAAACTACAACCACAGCAACTGTAACATACTATTTCCTTAAAATTCAGTGGAAGACCAAGTTGTGAGAAACATTAACCTGGTAACAATAGGCTGAAAATTGCACTATGCTGAGGATCCAGTAATGGATAACACTGTTGTCTCTATACTAAAACACATTTTCAAGTCTACGTGTTTCAAGCCTATAAAATTTGTATTTCATCTGTGAAATGCTACCATCTTAATTGTGCTAAAATGGATTTTTTTGTTCACATAATTTGTACATAGTGCTAGGTATTTACACTTAACAACCTGAGTATTACTTAATTACTTTATAGAAACTGTACACAATTATAAACAATTTGTTGAGCAATATTTACTGTGATTTTTATTCTGTCCAGCTGTGAAATGTCCCCCCCATTAAAAATAAGCTAAGAGATCAGTTAATAATGCTGAAAAGTAGTTTTTTTTCTTCAGCTGTTTTGGACTAAGCAATTATCACACACAACACTGTTCAGTTTTAAATGAAAGAAAGAATCTTACAAAGACAGTCAGAAATTCCCCTCCTTGCAGGAATCTTCCCATTCACAGAAATGTCAAGATTTATTTTATTTTATGAGAGTAAATTAAAAGTAAATAAATCTATGTCTTCATAAAGGCCAGCAACATTTAGTCAGACATTTGTGAAGCAGAGTGGACAAGATATGCACACTATGTTAATACAAAAATATTTCATTTAGTTTATCATGGAAAGTATTTGTGATACGAGTCTAGACTTTTTTTTAAATCTAAGGCATCATTATTATCCCGACAGACTGAACAAAAAGTAAAATGAACCTTAAGGAGGTACAAAGAAATACGATTTAAATCCTTAGGTGTTACAAACTGATTTAGTCTGATCAACTGAGCAAAGCGACGCCAGTTCACCAAAGTAAAAATGAAGGCCAAAAAATAAAGTTTAAAAATGCTAGATTGCACTGTGTAAACCTGATAGTTACAATTCTACGATTAGAAAGTATGCAGATGGGAGAGAATTTAAAAAGATCAAAAACCCAAGCCAAACCAAACCCAGTTCTGGATCACATGTGAGCATATAATGGGAAAAAGGTCATTGACCCTAATTTTAATAGAAAAAATATTTTAGAAAGCTTGAATCTCATGCTCAGAGGTAGGTCTGCTGAAGATTTCTTCACTCTGCCAGTATGAAAATAGTGTCAAGTTACCAGTAGTTTCTTAAATTATTTAAAAAGCTTGTTTTTATGAGAGTCTACTCCCTTGTATGTGACATATTACTGCAAAATAATGGTGGGATTCAAAAACCATCTGTGTTCATACTAGAAATAAACAGCACTTCAGAAAAATAAAAACATGCACAGCAAAAAGAAAAAAAAACTTCGGCAAGACACAAATTTTTTTTTTCATAAATGAAATGAGAATTAGGTTTCCAGTTCCTGTGCTTTCTCGCTCCTAGGAAAACCCGGCCCGTGTTTATTTAAATAGCTATAATTGATGATTCCCTGGAAATATTAAGTCACGGTTATATCATACTATTTCTGTTTCTGCTCAAAAGGTTCAGGGCTTTTATACCAGAAATGGAATACAACACTACCTTCGGGGATTTTAATAAATGTAGGGAACACTGCTAGCAAAAGAGTTGCTGTCCAAATAGACTGACACACACAGGCCAATGTAGCCTCTAATGACAGAGTAAGATAATGTCAGGCCCCACTCAAAATCAGCAGGAAGAGGAAGATCAATCTTGGCAGAGTGAAGGAAAAATGCTGGCTTTCTTCATGTTAGCTCATCTCATACATATCTATCTTCAGCTGCTGCCCAGTACTGTGGTGCTCTGCATTAACTACACAGTGGATCAATAACAATTACACCTTCTCAAAAACATGACACATAGCAGGATTGGGTTGACATTTCACTTAGGCCAACATTGATCTCAGTGCATCTGATTCCAGTCCTAAATTCAAGTCAGGCCTGGGTCTAGCTGGAATAAACACACAGTTAAAAACAAAAAAGGAAACCAGCTGCTTGTGCCTTGGCTCAGAAGTAAACAGCACATCCATCTGTGCATCCCCCATCTCCAATCCACTATTCTTCCTGTTGCTACTAGTGATTCTAAAGTTGATCAAAGACTATTTTTTATATGAATTACTCACCGTGACATCAATGTTGATAATATCTCCATCCTGAAGAGGTCGACTGAAACATAAACAGAAAAAAAAAATAATGGTGACAGACAGTTCCCAACAAAGGGAATATAAGAATAAACACCTAATGACACATACATAAAAAATCAAGGGGTAGGTATTTTGTGATGGAGGAAGGCAGAAGCAAACAGAATAACCATTTTTAATGTTCAGCTCTGACTACTTAGAGAACAAGTGTAGCTGAATATAAAATAATGAGAAACAACTACCAGAAAAACATATCAACACCTGAAAAATCTACTATTATATTTATTCTTTTTCTCTCACTAGGGTTCATATTTTACTTTGTGAGTAGCTGAATGTAATGTGAATATAAAAAAAAAAACCCACATAAATTCAAATATATTTATTCCTTAGCCTATACTTATTTTGCTGGATGAAAAAAAAAATCAGACTGTACTGGTTTTTCCCCCCGCCCCCCACTAAACTCAAAATGCAATATGCTATTTTTCTTTGAGTGTCTGGACAAACAGGATACTATATTTTTTTTCTATTTCAATCACATTTCTATCACAGCTATCAGCATCATGCGGTAACGTTCTGCATCTACAACGCGTTTGCATACGACATTTAGTTAAGCTGAAGTATGTTCAATATTAAATACAATTTATTAATTTCAGTTTAACATTTTAATTCCCAGTTGTAAAATGTACATTATTGAGGAAATACCTGTCAGGAATACCGTGACATACCACGTTGTTTACAGAAGTACAAACAGATTTTGGAAAACCTCCATAGCCCAGAGGTGATGGATAAGCATTCTGTCTGATTATTTCATGATGAACAATGGAATCTATTTCTTCAGTTGTCATGCCAACCTAAAATATCAAACATAACATCCTGTTAAAAAAGCAAAGAGAGTTTCTTATCTTTACTGAATGTGATTGCAGCCAAGCTTCAATGAAATATTGGATGTTTCAAATACGCTGCTTTGATACAAAACACTATACTGTCTGATATCTTTTATTGATATATGGACTTTTTTTTCAGAAAAAAAGGTCTTAAATAAAGCATCCAGTAGAAATGAGCACTCAAAGGTTCCTAGAAAACCTAAAATATTGTCTACTTCCTTTCTGTCCTTTTTTCCATATCTACTTTCTCGAAGACACCAATTTCCCATGGCATCATTTCAGTAGCTGCTATAGAAATGCCTCGTTTCAATGCTTTCAGTCCCTTAACACATAACATTACTTTTGCTTTTTATTTGTAAAAGAAAGGATTTTAAGTCTTGAAATTGCCCAGTACATTTACCATAATGTATTTAAGCATTTTAAGAAATCGTTTTCCAGGTATTCTTAAATTTTATAAAATATTAAAATATTTAGCTTCAAATTTTGAGGGTATTTTACTTAAAGTTGTCATAGCCTGGATGATCATAGTGAATCTGCAAGCGCTGACCCATCATTTTTAGAAATCTTCATTTTTATGCTTGACGTTTTCTAGATTCATCTTTTCCTCAAGATTTTACATATTAAAACAAAAATCCCCTCTCATAAATCATTCAGCCATTTTCTGAATATCTGTGGAGTGGAAAGTGCACATGCTTAAACTAACATTATTATCACTTTTCTTTTGGATCAACTCTGCCTCTGGAATCGTTAGAGCTGAAATTTGAAATTTGGTAGAGAAACCTCTCTCATTGAGAAGTACTTTTGAGGGTTCCTCTGTAAATTTATTTTGATTTGAATGAATTCCGAGCCTTTGAAAATCATACTTAGTACAGATATGAGTATCATTCTTAGCACACTGAAGGAAAAATCACAGTGGCTGTGATTTTGGAGTAACATGTGGCATATAGGTAGGCTGTGGTGCAGGAGACAGTCATACATTGAAATACTGAGTGGCCATGCACAGTGAATACAGGAGAGTGCACTTGTGTACTGTGCTGAGGGTAAAACCAGGTCTGTTCACTCAGCTGAATTTTGTTCCTCACAGAAATATTGTTGGGCAGGTGAGGAGCAATGAATGTGGGTTCAAGACCAGGATTTGGGATCACTGCACGAGCCCCCTGCCTTGCAGTAGCCATTGCAGCCCCAGTGCTGGGATGGCAGCTGCAGCCTTAGCACGCTGTCTGCGTTGGATATGGCTGTTGGTTCTGGATAAACGTAGGTTTGTCGCTCCTGCCTTTGCTCAAACATCTTCGTCTTTAGCCCCCAGACAAACTGAACTGCTATGTACCCAACTGGCTGCTGTCTACGGCTGCTCTGCTCATGCAGTTTGATGTGGCTTTTGGATACTCAGCAGACAGACCTCTGGTCTCTGCGTGGCTTACACCCTGTGAGAAGTTCTAGTTCTGCTTTTAACAGTATGTGCTTTACTTTTAAAGATACTTTTGTCAGCTGGGCAAGTCTGGGGTGGCACCTACTGTGCACCTAATCCCTTATTCAGAGAAGGGCAATTCAACGGTATATAATAAAATATTTTCATGTCATAGAATCTGCTGCTTTATTCCCAAATCTGTAACTCAAACCAGGAAAGCTATCATATATAATACCATATTGTAATTTGAAGTCCCACAGGCAGTAATGGTAACATCAAAACCATGATCAAACTATATCTCTCTGTATCCATGGATTTTAATGCACCCTTGTTATATTGGGGGATCTTACTGCCACTAGCTAAAGCAGAGGCAAGAGCCATCTTGGAGGACTGCGTGCAGGGTGGGTTCAGCAAGATAACAGGAACAGGTGGAGGGATGGGACTCTTCAGGTAAAACAGGAATGTAGAGTTTAGCTTATGAGAATAGCCTGAAAGAGCTTGGTTTGTTTAGTCTGGTGTACAGCTCTATTCCTGCATGAAGGGGAAGACTCAAGGAAAGGCAGGAAGCTGTTTAACTTAAAGAGCAGTGTTGGCACAAGAACAGATGGGTATAAACTGACTACGTGCAGCAACAGGCTGGAAAACAGAAGATGCTCATTGTCAATGAGGGAGGGTTTTAGAGCATCCTCCCAGTCAGGGGAGTCTTGAACAAACACTCACTTGTGAAAAACAGAGCTCACCACCAGTCTGTGACTGACCTGGGCAGTAGTCTTAGCACTGCAACTCCAAATTCCACCTCCCTCCCAGTACACAGGTCCTGGTTATGTAATTATTACCTTATATACCTTTTTGCTCCAAAACATTCATTATGTGTGTGTAGTATTTTGCTATTATGCATGATTTGGTGCATACTATGAACTGCATCGTGAACTACACCATACTGCATAACTGTGTATTTACACATGATAACAACCAAAGAGTACTTGTGAAAAACTGCTCTCATTCAAAACCCACATTGCACCCTGACCCTTCAGAAACATGTATATGCCCTTAACTTTAAATAAGTAAGTTTCATTGTACAGAGAAATAATTGAACATTAAAAAGTTAAAATATGCACAAAGCTAAGTAAGATTAAAGCTTCAGGCAGTTTTTCATTGGCCATCCCAGCTCCAGAACTAAATCTTTGTGAAAGAGTGATGATAGCTGAAAGAAAAATCCCCTTTTAAGTCAATGGCATTGACCTACAGTCCCCATCTATCTCTGCATCTCATAGCTACTCAACTCATTTCACCTTATCCAATATGCTATTACATGAAATATCAAGGCAAGGCTAAAAAGGCACTTCATCATCTGCAAAACCTGGTAGTAGGCTCCTCCCTCTACATTTTTTCTTGGGAGGTATCCCAAAAAGCATACTGCAGGAACATTTCTGGGAACCATGAGGCTTTATTATCAATGCACTCTGGAAAATTGTGTAGAATTTGGCAGCTGTTTTTTTCCAACGGCAGCTCTACGAGTGTTATTGGATCCCACAGGACGGTGAGGGCTGAAGGATGGACAGGAATGGAGAAGGCAGACCAAGTTTGGGCTTCTACACATGCAGAGCTGGAAAGAATGATATATGAGGAAGATGAGCCATGAAATGAAAGGAAAAAATGTAGCGTGGGCCTTAGGAGAAACTCACACGATTTGACACAATCCGAACAAAGGGAGATTACAAACACAGAGATATTACACCTGAGCCAACAACTGAGCACTACACAGGTCCAAAATACAGAAATAATTAAACAGGCATATCATGAACTGAATAAAAAGTTAATAAATCCTTATTTTTTCAGGATCAAACTTAAAGTTGGGTGCACATTATAGGAAAGTTAAAAGACAAAAAAAGTAGGAACAAAACCCAAATAAGCGAAAGCATAAAAGACATTCAAGCTGTTACGGGACTTCTGTAATTGTTACCTTTAAGCCCTTTCCAGCCAGAAGCAGGACATGACGGGCCAACTGACAAGCTTGACGAAGCCCTTGAATCTGATCTTCATTCTTAATTTCTATGTCGTCTCCCCAGTCTGGTACAATGCCTGTCGTCACATAGTCTGGCTTCTTTATGTGCTTGGAGAAAAAGGATTGAAAATGAAGATCAGAAAACTGAGCATGACAATGGGATCATTTTCTCAGATACTGCCTCCTGCTTCATGGCAGCTTGCCCTTTCTGTCGTAGTATCGACCTTCCTAAGCCATCAGGGCAAACCCTCAAGGCTGCCTCAGTATTTCTTCCACTGCCCTTTTGAACTTAACATTGCCTGTTACTACTGACTTACACAGTCTGTTAGCCTTCCAGTGCTGAAACACCAGATACTGCAGCTGACTTCCAGCACAGACAGTCTCAAGTGAGGAAACTGGGAGAAAGACTTAAAAACTCTTCATGTTCTTTTGCAAAGAGGGACATTTTAAAGGCATCTAAACACTGGAAGTGATGGGACAAACATACAGAGGGACATTTTAAAGGCATCTAAACACTGGAAGTGATGGGACAAACATACAGAATTAAGCTCAAAATTAAACCTGATCAAATCCCGTGTTTCTCACTCAGACAAAACTCCTACTGAGAAATCCATGAGATTGCTTTTTGACTAAGAACCTTAGGAGTCAACTTATTTTAATTTAGAGGCTTTTACACATTAATCTAGTTCATATGCTGTGCCCAAATTTGTCCATCTGCAACATTACCCAAAGGCATCCCAATTTGCTATGTCAAGGAAAGTGTAATAAACCTCATCTTTTTCCACACAAGAACTTCTCAGTCTCGCATGAGGTGAAATTTAATGCCTGATTTTTTTAAATCCACAACAATTTCATGATGTTTATAAACATGAAAGCTAATAAGAACAGTAATATCTCGCACAGAGATGGAAATGCACTTTCTCTCGGAGGGTCCTGGGCTGTTTCACTGGCTGCGGAAGAATCTCTTTGCCCATGACAGCCAGGTTGATTTTCTGCCATGCTGGCCACAGGGTGAGTTTGCACTGACTTCACAAAATACAGAGTCAAGCTGGCAGGCAGAAAACAAAGCAGGCATTTAGGCTGTATGCAACACGACCATACAACAACAGGGTGTAGGAGTAACAAAGAGTGGGGCAACTAATGAGGTCTATTGGGACTTTCAATAGGAAGACTATTGCTACTCCTACAGGTATTTTATGTCTAATCCGATAAAAAGTGAATCTTTAGTGAACTTACATCAACAGAATTTCAGATTCCTGTTTCTTTCACATTAATGCCATATTGACCTCAACAACGTCCTATTGCAGTAGTTTGGGCCTTAATTAAAAAAACCCCAAAACAATGCCATTTGTTGCATTAGCAACTCCATACACAGCATCATCCTCGCTTTCCCCTTGGAGGGCACTTACCTGTTAACCGAGACATGATCCTACTGACCTCTAAGAACTGTTAAGGGAGAAGCCCAAAGCAGCGTACAAACAAATGTCTATGTGGACAGTTTCACATCAACATCTTAAAAAACACTATGTTATTTCAATGGGATTTCTGGCATACTCTGAATAAAAGTAATAACTTTGCCATCAGGTTTTCAGAGTTCAGAGATTTTTTGGACTGATTTTCAGACAGTCTGAGAACTCTGCTCTGGGAAGACAACTTTTCATTATGACAATATATTTCTTCCTCTTTAACCTAAAAGAAGCATCTAAATACAGAAAATAAAGTTTGCAAATGCTACGATTTTAGAGCTTTTGAAAATATATAGAGCATGTAACCCTATGTTCTCCCTGCACACTGAGCTTCCACAGCCTCCTAGGGCTAAGAGCCCTACATCCATCATTCTTATCTGCTTTCCTATCAAACAACTTTTTAGTATTTCTAGCCCATGGAAATACCCTATATTTGGCATAAGAAATCTATACTAAAATGAAAAACAAAATCGCAAAAAGTACTAATACACATCCTGTGAAGCACCGTTTAGAAAGGGTACTTTGGTTTCTTTTGGCTACAGGAAAGATACTAAACAGTTAATCTGTATGCTGTAATTAAACGGAGGAAAAAAAAGAAAAGGAAAAAAAGGAAACCAGAAGTGGAGCACATGTTAAATTTGCATTTGCATGAAAAAGTCCCTTTTGGCTCTAAAGTAAATAAAAATAAAAATATATGTTGCAAGGACAAAGAACACTCAGGCACAAAAAAGAAGTTTAAAATGTGCAGTGGGGTTGTGGGACAGCTATCAGCAGGTATTGTACGTTCTCTTTCTGACACAAGCAAATAATAAAACCATTAGGAAAATATAAACATTTTTAAAATTTGCTTGCTAGAGATTTATACAGAAAGGCACTCAGATGATCACGAGTGATTCCTACTGACTTCTAGTAAGAGTGTCTATAATTGTTCCAAACAAGAATCTGGACCCAGAATTGCTGACCAATAATTATAATACTCATATTTATACTTCCACAACTGAACAAGCCCCAGGTTTGAACTCCCTCACAACTAAATACATCCCTGTGTTTAACATGGTAGACAGCTGAACACCAGCTCTCTTATTTCAAATACCAGACCAAGCAACAGGACAGTGATCCAACCCCCAGCTGTTGGACAACAAATACACTTGATCATGACTGCAATCAAACTCTATACTGACTGAAGAACAGATTACGTAACAGAAATTGCAGTACCTTAGGAACTCGGTGAGCTGGAGAAACCACAGCTGGCCAAACTACACTATAAGCAGTATTTCTTTGTCCCTGAAAGAAGAAGCATCTTTGCTGATGATTGCTTGAGTGCCTGTGCAGGTAGTTACGATTGCAAGAAGAAAAGATTATGTGGCAGCCAGTCACAGAATCTGTTAACAGATAAATTAAAAGTTATTAACATTTTTTTCTACTACCACATTACAAAATTGAAAGTATGCAAAAAGAAGGGCACCGTGTAAAACACAGTACAGAACTTACGTAGTTGCAAAAGGGTAATTCAAATCTTGTACTGTTTAAGAAAGAGCAGTAAGAACGAGAAGAAACGAGAACAAAAAAAACTTCCCGAACAATACTTTGAAGCTTTATAAAACACCAAATCTGTTTTGGTGTGATGCATTAAAAAGCAGTGTGGGAAAATTCCCCACAGTTTACAGACAGGAGTGATGCTCTAACTGGCCTCTGCTTGGAGCAATTTACATGGCTGCACCGTTCAAGGCTTGGCAAAGCAGTTAATAAAGGAAAATAGTAAGAAAAGAGAAGACAAAAAGAGAAGATTTAATGTTATTTCAGCCAATATTTTCAGCTGTATTTTTGTAGAATTGGTCACAGATTTGAGCATAACAAAGGTAATGTTTCTCTTTGTCTTGTTGCTCAAGACACAAAGAACGGGGTTCATTTTGTTCAGAGGGCAACAGAAAAACCTTCAGGAGATATTTTTAATCTTGGCTAAAAGTAATTGAAGGGATTAAAATTTGTAATTTATTTGGAGTATTTGATTCAGATTTCCATTTAATTCACATGGGAATTTGGGATGAAAGTTCCATAGCTCAAACTTAGTTGTTGGGCAATGACGCATTTTGCCCCCTCAAAAAAGGAAAAGGAAAAAAAAAGAAAAAAGGAAAAAAGGGAAAAGAAAGGGCATTGAGGCCCAAAGGCTCTCAGAGACATCAAAACCAAAAAATGCACCACAAAAGACAGTGCTAGCATCAAAACCAGGAAATTCAAAAGGATTATTGACACTGCCCAATTACATTACAATTACACACAGTGTGTATTTCCACTACTCAAATGTTCTACAATCTAAATACAGGTTTTTTTCTGAAGCATAAGCTTAACATAACAGTTGATCTGCTTCTGAAAAATGTCATTATGTATACAAATACAAGAGCAGTCTTGTGGCAAGTAATCCAGATGAATAATTATTCTTCAGTAAAAAGTTTTTGTTTAAACAGAGGTAACTAAACATTTTTATATCACAGAAATAAAGAAATTAATCTACTTCATATTTTGTAACTATGTAAAAATGGTTTTTTTTCAGAAGAGTTTCTTTCATATCTTGCATGTTTTTATTCTATTGTTCCTTCCTTCCTTCCCTTTGAATGCATTTATCATGGTCAGATGCAGAAATTATCCTTCCACATGTGTAATCTTTCACAGACAGCCCTTTTACAGTATTCCATGACATACAGAAGATTCGAGTTATGCACTGTTTTGGAGCCCCAAACCCAGACTGAATGAAACAGTTGCATCGGGTTTGCCTTAGAAGTGTGCCCGACTGTCCCTCTGCACACTGGTCAGGGATACATTTAGGTACCAACATCTGAAAGGTTAAAACTCAGGTGTAGAAACTTTTACTCAAGCAAATTTTCACTGGTGGGGGTTTTTTTCCCTTTTTTTGGGTGTTTTTAAAAAATTGTTAGTAAGTAACAAAGTGGAGCTGAAGGATGAGGTTCACCTCAAGCTCTCAGTATAACCTAAGTACCCCAATGGAAGCTGCCTGCTTCAAAACAGGAGAAAGTGTCTCCAAGGAACTGAGGCTGCCCAGTTAACAGTGGGCTGAATTGGTTTGGTAGCCTATTAATTAGAATTTAAACAGCAGCCTCATAATCTACTTTCCTAGAGTCTCCTTCACAAGAAAAAAAAAATCATTGTCCAATTAACAAAAAACACCCAAACATACAAAAAAAAGAAGAAAGGGCCACCTAACCTGCGACTGTAAGCACGTCCAAAGAACACAAAGCATCCTACAAACTCCCTGTCTGGTTTGCACTCATTTCTGGAATTTGGAAGCACAGAATCTGTTGAGGCAGCAACTTTTGGGCCATCGGAAGTAGCAATCTCTCTGACAGTGTAAGCCAAGCTGCCTCTTTTACAAAGTGCAGTTGAAGTACCTTGCTCTTACCACAGCTAAAGGTACTACAAATATATTGAAATCCCACACTCACTGATGTGGTCAGCTAAAGTCCACATGGACATCAATACACGAACACACATTTTAAAAGCTCTCTTTGATGCCCAGCATGCTCCCTGGCACCTTGTCTACTGTGTCACAATTTAACTGGGGAAGAAAAGGTGCAAGTGTGCTTGTCAATTATTCCAAATGCACACCCCCATATACACACTCTTAAATACATTAAACCATATTCATGGGTGCATTTCTACTGACTAGCCCACATTCAGAAGGGATACCTTTTTATTTGGAATTAAATTTTTACCTCTGTTCTCCCAAAGATACACTGCAAGTGTTGTCACAAAATAACAGGATAATAAGGTACTGTAGCCTGTTGTTATTCTACTAACTACTCATTATAAACCAGATGCATACAAAAATATCTACTACTTGAACAGATGAAATGAGACAAGCAAATAAGTATTACCACACTAAAATACAATTCCTAAATTATATCACACGAATTATAAACACAGGACAACTAAACCTTTATTTGAAATATAAAAAATTATAAGAGAAAACATTCTCCTACAAAGTAAAAATAAAATTAAATAAAATGGCATTAAAATGTAATGAAGTTACTGGTTTATAATGAAAATCTGGACTCCATCCACACACTTCCTTCCTTAAGAAAGCCTTCTAATGTCTCCACAGCTCCTTTTATTTTTTAAGCTCCCATATTCCCAGCTAATTCGATATAGCAACATCATCAATCACCTGAGACAGGAACAACTGTCTGTATTCTCCAAGTCTGGCTCAGAGATTCCCTCCTCCCCACCCCTTACACCCATCAAAGCTTTTCTCAGTGCCTTTATTTACTTCTGCAACACTGGTGCTCAAGCACATCCTTTTTGTTCAGCTTTCTGTGTACATTAATTACTGTAAGGTAATTCATAAACGTGGCATTTATGCATCTTCCAGCAGAAGCTGCAGCCACCGGAGAGTGTGGCGTGTGAAGCTGGGCAGGCTGGCAACAGACCAGCACGACCAGGATAAAAAGTTGACCCTTTATGCGTTTATTCTGTACCCCAACAGCAAGGCTACATCATCTGCCACGAGCAATAGAATATTTACTATCAGCTGCACCAAGGAGAATTAGCAGCAGCATTACCGAATCACATCAGCAGCTCGGATGCACAGAGCACAGAAAATTACTGACAACTGCTCCGCTGAGCTGCCAGCGAATCCCACTGTGCAATCTGTGTGCACGCGTGTCCTGCCGGAGCCGCTGGATTCCTCAGCACACCTTCCAGACCTTCATTTGGATTAATAATATAAATATGCACTGGGAGCGCTTGTGAATTACCAGATGAATTTATCTTGTGTGGAAATTACTTTTTTTTTTTTCCTTTTAAACGAGTCAGTCAGAGGGGCTGAATATGGCATTCAAGAATTATGATGGGTGGGAGCATTTTTAAGTGACTGATTTTGCAGCACAGTGTGCCCTATATTTATTAGCCTTTTACTCTAGGGCTATTTTAATTGTTATCTGTTCATGCATGTTACACTATATAATGAAATGCTCCCATTTCACTCATAGAGTGGAGAGTTTTTTATGTGTATCTCTATTAATGACCCTTAATTAAGTTGATTTTAGTAATTTAAATGTGATTTTCCTCTGGTCAAGAAGTATTTTTAACGGGAGATGTTGAAAATGAACTCTCGCATAAGCCCTTTTCTAATGCTTCTTGTTTAACAGTTACAGCAATTTATCGAGCTATGTTTTCAATGAATGAAGTGTGGGGTAGCTGTGCAAAAACCTGCTCATTTACATGATTCATCAAATGTGATTGTTAGCAACCATTCTTTTGGTATTTATTCATGAAAGATTTTCATTTTCCAAGCAAATAACAAAAATATTACCAACGGATAAACTTCATGGCAGTTCTGAGCTACAATAAATAAAAGGGTACGTCTTAAAAGAGACAAGAAATAAATTAACATATTTTAAAATTATTTAGTGATAGTATCAACAGAAGCAGAGTACCAGAATTATTTAGGATTCCAAGAATTAACATCCCAAACTATTTAGGAAATAAAATCAACTTGCTTCTGATAAAGTTAACAACATCAAAAGCACTGTTCTGACAACTCTTTTCAAAATATGTGATTCAATCTTTCTTTTTAAACTGAAAAAAGAATTACTGTGGAGATTTTCTTAATACATACTCATTTGGAGGTAAAACACTAGAGATCTTTCACTTGGCTTGTCAGGTGATTTTAATACTCTAGCATAATTTAGCTTCTTGTGCAAATATTCATTTTGCTGAAACTTCTGAGGATTAAAGTTTAAAATGAGGTATTAAAAATCACTAAGGGTAACAATATGTGGAATCCAGCCAAGGCGACTAGGTAAGAATACATAGCTTTTTACTGCTAATTACCAAATGTTCCCATTTTTCAATCCAAAATAATGGCTGTGGTTTGAAAGACCTTTACTTGTAATTGTAACTCTGACTGTCTAATAAAACACCGACTTTGTAACCCCCTGTTGCAAAGGTATGTCCAAGCTTCAGAAATAGGATGGGAAAGATTAAAGGTTCTTTCCAGCTCTGTGTAACCTGTGTAGCAGAAGAGCAGCTCACATTTCACATGCAATAACCTGTGCATTTGCTAAAAAAAAAGGGGAAAAAAAAGAAAAAAACAAAAAAAAAGAAAAAAAAACCTCCAAGAACAACATAGGGAAATGCCTGAGGCAGAAGTTGAAACTGATTGGGCAAAGTAGAAGGACAAGAGCCCTTGAAATTAAACAAAAGCAAATTCATTCTGTTGACAGATGTTGATTACATCAAAGCCATGAAAGAACTTTTTTTTTGTTTCTCTTTTTTCCTTTTTTGCAACTAATACCTCCATATTTTCTGTACATTACGGATATAACGTATCTTAATCAACATAATCCAACACATAATAATTCTCAAATTTGGTAAAAGTATATTGTAAGAAGGTCTTAACGACAGGCTTCTCCAAACAAGAGTGTATTCACATGGTCATGTCTGCATACCCGTGCTGGTCACGCCATCATCAGCCCCTTACTTCCAGGGGTTAACTGCTCTGGCAGCCAAATAAAATACAGAGAGCGCTGTGTAATTATGGAGACAGTCAAAGGGCAGACTCTATTTTGAAATCTATTTGCACAGACAAGGTCTTCCAATTTCGCTTACAGGAAACAAGCTGGTAAAGGGGGTCTCCTCCTCTCCAGATGCTTTCCACACGTTTTTCCCACATCAGGAAATCGTGGACATAGACACCATGCAGCACTGTTTCCTGGATTGCAGAACTATGTCATTACAAGGAGAAGAGCGAGTCGGTGCTTGTGAGAAATATTTCCTCCTAATTGGATGTATTAGGGGAAAGCAAAACCCATAAGGACTACTGAAAATGTGACTAGCAGCAATTTGTAAACAGGACGCAGCCACAGCTGTCACAATGGTACTGGAAAAGAGAAAGCAGAAATGAAAGGGTAAAAACACTCTGTTTTTAATAGCATGATTGGGGAAATGAAATATTCATCAGGATAGATGTGACTTCAGTTCAACAGCAACATATTGGTGAAAACTTCAACAACAGCATGCTTATGACCCTACCCTGATAAACCGAAACAGGCCAGTATGTTGCAAACATTATATTCTAACTGGGATTGTTTTATTTAATTCTTTATTTTTTCTGGAACTTAATGACAGAATTTGTTTAGTTAATAAAGGCTTTAACAGAACTGTTCTTGTTACTCTCCTAAGAGGCAATGAAGCAAAGCAACGGTCGAACGGCGACCGACACCAAGGGAGAAGATTCAGCCCCTCTGCCAACGCCACCGTGACTCCTCCATGTCACCGAAAAAAGTCAGCTTTGGCCCTCAGTTACGCTCCTTGCTAATTACAATTCTGGCCTTACCTCATGCAGAGTGGAACTGGGCAAGTCGTTGGCTATATGCCAACACAAATGAGTTTGTAAATTTATAAACTATAGGGAAACAGATTCTTGTTTGGCTTTACTTACTATGATCTGGTCCAGACTAACAGACTAAAATGATGAATCAGTGCCTTCTGGAATAGTGCTGCGCTCCTAATTCATTATTCAGTCAAACTTAGGGCCAACAAAATAGCTGTTCTGCAAGTTGGTAAACTGGGAAACCACAGAGAATCAGAGCCCCTTCTATTTACAGGAAGGATGACAGCCTAAGGGTACTTCATCCCAATAATAACAACATTCAAGTACCGGTGCCCAGGTCATGACAAGCCATGACCCTCCCCATAGCTCCTTCAGGAAGCTGGCTCGATGCCACCTTTTATCAGCAGCAACTGACAGTGCAACTTTAACAAACAAGAAGAAAAATTTAGTATTATATCCTTAAAACCTCCTTTGACCAGTTGAGCAGTTCTGTATATAGACACACACACGCACACAGTCACATCAAGGCAGAATAAGAAATAAATTAACTAAGTAAAATTCTGGTATCATTAAACAATACTTCCCCCTTTTAGTATAGGATTTAAAAAAGAAAGAGTACAGTCCAACTATAGCTGAAAGATATTCATTAATATAACAAAGGAAATGAATTGTCTATTACAGAACACAGAATCAGGCTGTACAGACCTAACTTTGGGAACAGGGCATTGCAGTTCTCCAACAGAGCCTTCCATCCTAATGTTATTACTACATTTTCTCTATCTGACAGAAAAACACAAGAGGAAAATAAAAAGACAGTGTTGTCTAAGGCAATATCACCGCAAAATGAGACAAGTCCCGTACAAAAGCTGGACAAAGCAATATTAAGGGTTTCAATCACAGTTACTATCAAGGGAATTTCGGCTCCAGATCACAGCATCTGGCAAGTTTCAACTTCTCTGACTAGCAGGAGAAACATTCCTCTTATGTTACTGCATTCCTTTATTGAGTAAATTAATTTATCATAAAGTGAATAAATTAGAATGAGAAACATATCTGCTCAGGCTTCCATATTTAACTACATTTTCCAAGAACTTTCTATCTATCTTTAGGATTTTTGAAGAGCTCAGAGAAATTGCTTTTGCTTGAAAGACTGGTTATTGTATTAATTATTTTGATTTTGTAGGGAAGTAACAACTATTGGAACAAGTTAGTTTAAAAAACAGCAGTTGTTTCCGATGAAAATAATAAGCCATTCAAACAGTCCTTACACACAGCACAATACCAAATCTTGTTGTTTGTATGCACCCACCCACAGCTCTAACACTCATTGAATCCTACTGGGTTAAAATCTTTTCAGGTGCTCTGTGAAACAACTGTTTTTCAACTGGCATGTTCATGTCCTATGTACATGCCTGACACAATATTAAATGTTAAAAATAAATCCTACTTTAACCTCTTAAATTTCCACCTGAAATGGAAAAAATATGTCTGGATCACCATAAAAAACATTTCCCACCCTTTTAGTAGGCAAGCAACATTGCTGAAATAAGAGTAATCTTTACATAGGAAATTTAGGAATGCTCCTGAACATTGTATGAGGATGTTTTGCGTAGCTTGACACATGAGAAGAGAATAGGCACTCATTCTTTTTCCCGCAGTAAGTATTTTCAATACACCTGCAGCCAAATCTCCAAGGACACATGACAATTTCTGAATCGTAGGTCAGTCTTATCTCAAAATTAAGAAAAAAAGTGCACATGGCTAGCAACTCTGAGATGAATACCTTCATAAAATAAGATTACATTACTACTCATTTGGTAAAATTGACAGCTAGTAGTAATTCTCGCCTTGTGTTAGGAGTTGTTAATTAATTGTGCTGTCCTGTTTTCACATGAAAACACAAGTTATGTTAGGACAGTTAAGCCTTTACTGAGAAAACACGTATGCGTCTTTTGCTAGAGTGACGAGTCTAAGGCTGGGGAATTACATCCTCTAATCCAGATTTCAAAATATATGAGCAGAGAGGTCTAAGAGTTTATACCTTTTTCTGCGAAACTGCTGTGGCGGTGGTAGAAATAAGCTCTTATTTTTATTTCAAGAAAATGCTCTGCGCAAGGAAGATGTTCTAATCAAGAGCTTGCCGTAGATAACTTGTAGCATCCTGATTAAAACATTTATTTTTAAACCTGTCAGTCATTACTATGTGCTATTAATGCGTAACTTGGAAGCTTATTCATAAATATGTGGCATTTGGGTCACCGAATGAATTATAATGATAGAATTATGGATCAAATTTGGAAGAGTACAGTACAATGTTTGGGAGATGTTTTAAATGATTTTTAAATACCTTTCACTTATCTCCTTGCTTAACATTTACAAAGACCTCTTTTTAGCATAAAAAAACCCTGTTTATCAAACAGTGATACAGGAAGAAGTTGTTTACATTTTCAGAAGTACCAACATACATCACTTATGACAAAAAAACCAAGCACTCCATAAGAAATGCTCAATCACTGTCAATCATACACACTAAAATATACATAAACCAAAGCATGTGGTATGAACTGTATTAGATTCAAACTGAACACAGAATTACAACTATAACAAACAAAACCCAAATAATTACTAGTGACTCACAGGCCAATTTACACATCTCACCAAACTATTGGAAAGGTAGGTAACCATAGAAACCTGTCAGCCTAAATTCAGTACTTTAAAATTTGTATTTAGTTTAAAATGCTGACAATTCTGTTTCTATTCGACAAAATCCGTATTTTTAAAGGCTACGGTTTCTGCTTTGGTACTTAAATAAATGCTTAAAATTATTTCATCTCTTGGTTACTAATAATTTGCCTTTTCTATTTGATTTTACCCAAGTAAAAATTGCAGTTTACTGTCAGTAATATAAAATGTTAATATATTTTAATATTGCAAATTAATTTCTAACATTTCTTTAATGACTGAAATTAATTAACAATATAAAACAAATACTTCTGCACTTACTATTAAATGTTTTGCATATAGACTTTTTTAAGCTGCACACTAGCAGAAAAAAGAAATTACTCAAATTAACTGTTAAAGCTGAAATGCTAATAGCCTTTTCAACTTATAGTTCTTTTTCACTGACAATTGCAATTTGCATGGCTTAAAATTTAATACTATCATTAGTACTAATGTCCTGTATTTTACTTCATAATCTAAATGAGTAAAATATTATTTTTGTAGTTCACTGGCTCTTATACTTAGGCTGTAATGTTCAGTGTGTATTTCATTATGTAGATGAGCAATGGATGTTGTCTAACATGATTTAAATGGGTCAACAGTATTTTCCTATTCACATTAATCATCCAGACAGGCACACACACAAAAAAATAGCCTTGAAAACTAACCTAGGAAATCTCTTTTTATCACTGACTCTTCCCACCACTCCAACAACAGCAAACACACGCTCCAGGAGACGGGAGCTTCGGAAACTGGGAAGCCAAGGCTGCGCGCTGCTCCCCTGGCCAGTGCACAGCTCCCGCCGCCGCCGGCCCCGCTCCCTGGGCTGCCCGCGGCCCCATGCCAAGAATGATTCTCGTCCTGCGAAGTTCAATGGGAGCTGTGTGTTGACAAACTGAGCAAATTTGAATCGGCAAAATTCATTCTTGGCACGGGGACACACAACTGTGCTGAATGCAAAGGCGCGCTGCCCGCTCCGCTGCGCTGGCAGCCGGCTTCTTCTGGCGTAAACACACTTGTCAGAGCTCCCACTAAAGTCAAAGGACGCAGGATGAGGCCATTTATTGCCAATTGTTTATAAAACACATCAAAATTAAGGGTTCTATTCTCAAGCCACGTAACTACCATCTATGGCCCACTTCGTATATGGCGTATTGCAAATAAAATGGCAATTTATAAATAACATAGCCCTTCTGTAGAAAGGGAAGCTGTTCTAATAAATGCTAAAGGAAAGAACATAAGCATAAAACAGGCAGAAAGTAACTGGATGATTGTGTACCAAACATTCAGACTCGTTTATTCAAAAAATATATTATTATTAAGCTAAAAAAAAAAAAAAAGAAAGAATACCTAATTTCTGAACTATCTTCACCAGGTTATTCACTCGTTCTGTACAGTTTATCGGACTATTCCACTGTGTGATTTCCTAAGCTAGATGGAGTAAGAAAGGAGTCTTTGCAAGAAATTAGGTCTCAAACTCCTTTTCCTAGACTGAAAAGGGTTTACACAGTCTTTTCTGCACAGATAGTAAATCTGTAAGAAGCAATAAATGTTTTGCTTTCCATAAGATTAAGATTATCTAACTCGCCAGCTAAATATGACAGGCACTTCTCCTGAGCACACTTAGCTACCTTGTCTGCAAAACTGGGCAGTAATCTATGAAATTCTCTATGGGGACATCCACTTAATCAATTACTAATTTGTAAAGTCAACTCATAACTTTTAGATTCAGTCAATGACATGCTAAGAATCCTACCGCATATTTTTTTCACAGGGAAAATGAGAAGTCTATTTCAATCTACACGCATGGCCTACCTGAAAAGTTATGTGACGGTGAATTTGAGTTTTACAGCCCTGGCCACAACTTCATAAATGTCAAGGCTCCTGATCTGCATTCGGTAGGCAAAGAGCTACAACAAAGCTGATTCTGACACGGCTGTTCCCCTGGCAATGGCACAGTCACTGGAAGCGTTATGCCCCTGCCTGGGCCACGCTTGCTCATCCTGCAGTGGTTGGTAGTCCAGCGTCACTGCTTGTCACATTGGACGGGGCAGGAGAAAACCGCTGCCCTTCCCCAGCCACCCCAGCAGATTGTTTTCATCTGGTTGAACTTTCAGCTGCCAACATCCCACCAACCCATTTGCAACACCCATCTGGTTCCCACAGCTGGGGATACCGTTGCAGCAAGCCCTGCCAAAGTCGGTCCACCAGCTACATCATTCTATACCCGATTTTGTGAATCAGCTTTTACAGAAGAGCTATTTGGACAAAACAGCCTCCAAATGAACAAAAATAAGACTGTCTTTATCAAGCAGATTTTAGAAACAGTCGCTTCTGCAATCTTTGGTTTGCTCTGCAATTAAATTTTTGCCAGAAAACATGTATTAGTTAAGGAGGGTACTCTACAACTCAAAACAAATAGACAACATAATGGTACTACTCAGAAAGCTGCTGGGACAGAGCTATAACAGCAAAATAACTCTTGCTGGTACAACTTCATCTTTTCGAGCAACCAGAAGAGAACTATCCTCATGAGCTGAGCTTCTGCTGATTGAGCAGGGTATGTCAGAGCATGAACAAATCTTTATAAACCCAGACAAGACCCACTACTTTATTTACTTCTTTAAAGAACACACATTTCTGCCACGACTCATAGGAATTATGTTAATAATAATCAGTGCAGAACAACCAGAAATGGGTCAGAGAGGTGAGACCTGCCTAGCCACCTCACAGGTGTTAGTTCAAAAAGCACATGGCAACGACATTTAGCCTTGTCATCACCTACCATTTCATCCACGAGGCACGAATGTGACTCGATGCTCAGATCTGCACAAATGACTGTGGGCGACACTCCCTCTCAGTGTCAAACCAGCATGTCTTTGTGAGATGCCTATCCACTTTGTCCAGTGGAAAAGGACCTCAACTCAACAACTCTAGAGGAATTTACAAGCACACTCGAGAGCTGAGAAGTCAAGCAGAATACAAGCAGATCTGCAATGACTGCACCATTTCTTATATAAAGCATCTCCGTTTTACATGGAAGGAAGCTAGGAGCTCACTGTAGCTTTTGTCCAACTCCATCTTCACCTGTGTCTATCAGAAAATCTGAGACTGAACAGCTGGGATTTATGTGAGAAACAAACTTGTCATTTTCTTTCAATATTATGCCACATCTGTTGACTTTCATATTTAAAAAATACATAAGGCAGGACTGAATTTAAATTTATGTACAAGAAAGCATGAAACAGATAATCTGAGAAGTGCACACATTTCTATAGACAACATCTGATATGCTGTAAGTATTAACATATAAATTCAGATCGTGTTCATTACTGCAATAGTTCTTCACGGTTCCAAATGAGCTTGATCTAAAATGAAACATAGCTTTAAACAGGTTTTAACAACGAATACCTGAACATAAACATCTTCAAAATGTGAAAGCTGGAGACTTTATAGAGGTGGTTAGAGTGGCTGATTATTTATAATCCAAACCCAAAAGAGAACAGTGCGACTTTCAAAAACACTCATGGAAGTTTTCTCAGGCTGCACGCTAGAAAGTACGTCTGCCAAAAGACCTCCAAGGAACTCTGAAGAGCCCTTTATTCTCCTTTCTAAGGCTTCCATGCAGCAGGGCAGCTCGTTGAACACTTGGTTTTCAACATTCTCCTTTTTCTTCAGAAATTAAGAAGGGAAAGACATGACTGATTCGGAAAGGACATAATGTCTAAAAGGACAACGAACAAGCTTTCCATACATTGTTTCTATGTCATAAAACATTTCCAGTGTTTTTCACTCAATTTTTTCAGTATGAAATATTTTGAGGGAATTAAAAAAAATTATAATTCAAACTTCCCTTGTGCTCCAAGGAACAGCCAGTTATCATGCAGATAAAGCCCTTTGTCAATGAACAGTTCAGTTGGTAACATTTACCAATCACTTCTCCTAGATAATTTTAGAAACGTAGCAATATAATGTAATAACTATGACAAAAGAGAGAATTCTGACACTTCTTATTACACTAAACATAGCCACATACTATATTTTCCTGCCTGAACTGCATCCAATAAACTACAAGACCGTACTCTGTGGTATGCAAATTTTCACGCATACTCTCTCGCATTTTACTCCTACAATTAAAACATGCACTATTCTGCTTACATGACACATCTTAGGAAGTGAAGGAGACCGCAGTTAAGTAATTATATATGACTGTGAATCTATTAAAGATGGGGCATTTGTTTCTTTCACATCCCTAACCCAATGCAGCAAACCCAGACTGGGGCTAAAGTGAATATTTAATTATCCAAGTTGGACAGACTACATGGTGCTGACACATAACAAACAACATGCACTTGTTTTCAGCTTGTGACTCGACAAAACCGGGGAATTTGATAGCAAGACTTTTATTTAGAAAGTAAGTTCATTATCAGTTTGTTTCAGTTTTCTACATGGGAGTCCACACTGCCACTGGAGAATGCTCACAAAAACCAGTGCCCAAAAAGCTTGAAGAACAGTGGACCAAGAGGTCACGGCCAGGGAGGTCTGCTCTCAAGCACAGGGCAGCTTTGCCCCGCCTGTTGTTGGGCAGTGTTTTTGCCTGCCTGCCTGTCACACTGACATTTTTGGAGAAGCACCCTGAAGAAGAGCACCATGCTGTGCAGCCCTGGCTGGCAACGAGCGTCTGGGGCAGGAGGTTTCTCTGGGTCGGAGTGCCATGGAAGCCCCAGACTGAGGGATGGGTGGATGAAGGGCTAAGGAAACCTGTGCCGTGTGGCAAGAGCCACTGAGCAGAGGAACCTAGCTTTGATGGCAACTTCAGAGGCAGACGTAAAGGTCAGGGGGAGAACGTGTGAGTGTCAGAAGCATTTGGCGAAATAAAAAAAGGGTAGAAAATGTGAGAATTTGGCAATCAAAACACAAGTCATATAAAGAGGGTAAAAAATGACCAATTGAGAAGAAACCCTTATAAAAACCCATGATTTTAATGTTTTTAAACAGTTCCTTTTAAAAAATCTTCTAGAGTCTGTTTTCACTCTAGATAACACCGAAGGCCAGTGGTGTGACCTCAACTGGTGAACAAAAACTATGAGTGACTTTTCTTAAATGGAAACTAGAACTTGACTTCATACAGTGCCTTCATACTTAGTGAGTTATAAATTGATTTAAATACTGGCAGGCAAACAGCCATTATGCACTCAAGAGCTCATACATAATAATACTTAGCATTTTTATAGAGCTTTTCATCTTCAAAGTGCTTTACAAACAACTCATTAATCTCAACCAATGCACCTGCAAGGTAGATAAATATCTGCATTGTAGGTGGAGAAAGACACACAAAGTTCAATGACTCATGCAAAGCCATGGACACTACCAGCCCCAAATATCCCCAGCTCCAGGCTCCTAGTCCATGCAGGACCTGAGCCCCACTCTGTGTTGACATCATACCTTCTCTTCAGCCACAGAGCCATAGGAGAACTTGTTTTACTGTGAGGCAGTGGCAGAGTGGCAGTCCAGCTGGAGACCCTCCCTTTCCCAAAGCTAGTAAGTTCCCAAAGACTGCTAGCCCTCACCAGGATCACCAACCCCAGGAAGCGGGAAGTCCATGAGACGCCAAAGTGAGATTCACAACAAAGATTCTCCAGCTGATTCACCACCAAGCAGTGAGCTGGAAAAGCCTCTGCACCGGCAGAAGCCTTTGAGTCTCTCCCTGTTTATTTCTAACTGCTGCATAGACTCCAGAGCAGGACATTCCTACAAGTCAGAATACAGAACCCTGAAGCCTGTGGCCTCTGAGTACTGCCACAAATCAAGAAAACAGCTTAACTCCTCTGGTGTTCTCTAACTATTAAAAACTTGTAATGAAATTTTGCCTTCAAGAATGGTAATTCTCTTCCCTGTTGGAAAAAAAAATCTTAATGTGATTATACTGCATGATAGTACTTTTAACTTTTTTGAGGTTTAAAAATATCTGATATGATTTTTTTTAAACCTCAGAAATACCAGGAATGCCAAACCTGAAGCAGATGAGAAACATGGAAGGTGTGAACAATACAATATCTGTACTGTGCTACAGGAGACTTTATATTCCTTTACAAAGAGAAAATGAACAATGACCTTTTGGTAACGACATCTTTATTTCAGATGTTTATTAGTCAGAAGACGTCAATAAATAAATCTGAGAATCCTTATCTGTTCAGTCTTCACATTTGTGAACCCAGAGCTTAGCAAGTTCTCCAGCCACTGTTTTTCCTCCCTGGGTAAACAGCTCACGTTTAAAAATGTAAGTCAGTCAGACAAACTGTTATAACAACAGAAAAACAAACCTCACTTTTTGTTAAAATATCAAAGAGAAAAGTCTCCCTACAAGTAATGGTACAATATGTTAGTTAAGCAAACATGAGCAGTAAAAGATAAATGAATGGCAAAAATGTATGTAGCTAAAAGAGCTCTGCCAGCCTGCCCAGTTGACCTGGGTATAAAAGATAGAATAAGAAGAAAGAAGCAGCCTTTAATTACTCTTCCCCATCTTACTGTTTTAAACTTATAAAATAAAAAAAACCCAAGGCCACATAATCTAAAACAACATGAAGAAACAACTCCTGATCATTAAGCAAAAACTACAAGTTCCCCACATTTAGAAGACTTTTAAGCTTATTATTTCATTGATTTAAAGTGAGCTTGTGTCTGACTGCCACCAGCATGCTTTTAAAAAAAATATGTCAAATCTACAACTCCCAATGAAAATAAAGGCATATAGGAGCAAACTAAAAATAAAACATACAGGAAATGCAATTAAATTTAATTACATTGAACACTAACATTCATTCTGCAATCATAAAAAAATTCTAAAAACATTTTCTAAATTAAAAAGTCCACCATAATATTCTACAGCTAAGATAATATGCAATCTTTATATAATGCAGTAATGCAGTTTTTGCAACAGAACAAAACAGATTAAAGAGCAGCATGCAAGAACAAAAGTAAAATATGCAATTGTATCCACTAAACTCTGGAAGCCTAAAAGTGATGATGCAGTAAAAAACCACCCAACATCATAATAGTAATGCCACAACATTTTTTGTTATTTTGTTTAATAACTCGCCGCTTCATTTGTACGCAGTAATGAAGAGATGTCACGGCAACTTGTGTCTCTGAGTGCTCTATTCTTCCCTGCTTCTGTTTTCAGGGTAGGTTAAAAAGAATCTTTCCTCCTAATCATCAGCAAACCACTACCAGATTTCACTTGTGGTGAAGTATGCTACCCATCAGTACAAGGCAATGCTACATAAGAACAAAAAAGAAAATAAAAAAAGCAAGAGGCAAGGTCTGAACACAGTTTTCTTTCAATTCCCTTGGGAATCGTGGTTCTATAGGTCTTGAATTCCCAGGCAGAGGGGATCATGTTCATCAGTTACGGCAGCTCCTCTGGGCCTAAGTCCAGGTAGACTGCTTGTCTAAACTTGATGAAATATAGGCGCCATCAGGTAACAGCAGTGGTCAGGGAGACTCCAGAAATGTGTAACTGAAAACTAAAAAATGAAATTAAAACAAGGCTGTAGCCAAACAGCCTCTTTCTGCAGGATGCAATAACTGTAAGGCAGAGAGTTTACAACATACAGATTGCTCCTTATATACATTCTCTTGCCTTTTCACATAGATAATACGAAAGTTGGATTGGGCAGACAAGCGTACTTTAACAAACATTGATTTTAAATAGAAATGCTTAGGAAAGAAACCACTGTGACAAATACATATGGCTTGAATAGACAAAACATAAAAAAAAAGTCAATGCCCTGTAACCCACTCTCCCTCCCACATTACTTCAAAATATTTTCAAATTAAATTTTAATGCTAATAAGTATTGCTAGATCAACAGCACTGGGATGTGGTGTCTAAAAGCACTGCAAGCTACCCATCATGGCACATCACCATATCAAACTGCCAAAGAGAAGAAGAGGCAGCGAGACTCTCACCAGATGTGAATTTTGAAATGCTTTACGAATGTGCTTGTTTGGGAGTGAAGAAGGAAGGAGGAACCACAAAAGGGAAATTATTCAATCTCCAGTTGCTAAGATCATTGTGACTGGGTGTCCTACAGGTGGTTTTAGCACGGAAAAGGCCTTTTCAGACTGCATACACGATCAAGCACTACTGTGAAATCACAGATTGCACTGGACCAGCAGGAATGTCACGGAAGAATGCTCAAAAGCTCCCAAGCTTTTGCTTAAATTTCCCCTTGATTCACAACTGTCACAATCAGAACATCATGTCTGCTGTATCCGAATATCAGGGAAAGGAGAACCAGCTTAGATTTCATGACATGGACCTCCACTGCAGTTTTAGCACCTCAACAGGTTCAAAACCAGAAGTAGCTTGTCTTCAAGGTGACTTCAGCCAAAATTCACATCTCTTCAAAATAAAAAAAAGAAAATACCATGACAACATAGAAATATTTTTTGATAGCCCCAACCTTACACTCCAACTATAGCTATACATAGAAAACCACACAAGAAATGAGGGTAAGTGTGCCAGACTGGCTCAATAGGGTTTCCCCTGCACAGCTAGAAAACACCCACGCCACACAAATCCCAAACTTTACGGATATGTGGTATGTTGTTTTTATGTGCACCTTAAACTCAGCTTCTGGTCTAGGTAGGGTAATTCAGTGCAAAAACCTGAGTAAAAGAAATTCTATATCTAAATCTAGAAAGCCACTTTACCTATGTCCACTGCTAAACTGCATTTGCCTGGTAACTTGGGAGGAGCAGGCAGCAGGGCAGGCTCAGGCCCTGTTTCATCCTGCTGATGCTGTGCTGCCACAAAACCCTCCAGAAACTACTCCCTCGGCACTAGAGTTTCTCCATCCATCAGCTAGTGCTCACGATTTCAGCCCCTTTTGTCTGCCTTAGCTATCTGCACTGTGAGCTCTCAGAGGCAAAAAAAATGTTCTACTATATGTTCACAGGACATTTGATCCCGTGATTTTAGGGAGTGAAGCTATCTGCTCTAAAATACAAGGTAATTCACTATTTGAGGTCCAGAATTTCTTTAGGAAATGATTTCTTTAGGAAGGATTCAATCCTTCATTCTTTCTCCTCAAATGCTATATATTACTCCAAACAAGCTTAGAGACCACCAGAGACCTGTCATACACTCTACCATTATTCTCGATGCTTCAAGCAACAGAACATGCAAGGACCAAGTAGCCAGACACTTCACGGTTTGATCCTGCACATAGGCTCGGCAAGGTCATCTTCCAGTATAGGTTTTAGGAGACTGTATTTTTGTTCCCTTTAATTTCATCTCTAAAGATTGTGAAGTGCTATTCTTTATTTCACTGATTTGCTGTATGAGTAGAGAGGAGGTTAATTCAGTTATTCGGTTCTTTGCAGAACAACACTAAGATTTGTGTGTGTTGGTTAACACTGCATTTGTGAGCCTGAAGAGCAGAAGACTGAAGCAACACCTAAAGGAGAGACAAAGTTTGTCTTCTGTGCTGCCCAGAGGCAGCACTGAACTGTGTATCTTGAATTAAAATCACAGACACGACCTTCCATTCCAGACTTTCCACCCTATTACAGGGTATTAAGTTGAGCCTTTGCTTCTACATCTGCAGCCAGGTAAGGAAATGCCAGACAAGGACAGCAGACTCTGGCAGGAAATGCAGAAGTTGTGCATGCAAACAGTCCTCGCTCACATTTATCCCCATGTCCAACTGTGAAGACAGAGACAGCACTGTAAAATCCACTTTGGAAGCACAGCAGCAAGACAGCTCTCTATGATGAGGCATCCCAGTTTCTTGCTAGAGTCATTCCCAGAGCTTTCTGGTATTTTCCTTCAGGGTCAGCAGCCTTTGCACAAACCTGGACAATGGCCCTTCAGCAAATCACCACACCAGGGCAGTGAGCTTCTGCAGATGGTGGAAAAGTCTCAGAGCTCTGTGATGGAAACAGAAGGAGGAAGTAGCTCTTTTCTGCTTAGAGAAAGCTCCAGGTGAGCTTTAAGGAAAACTCTGCAAAATGAAAAGTGATACGCGCAAAATACATTTTCAAAGAAGGTCAATTTTGCCTGAAGGATTATGGCTAGGCTTACTTTCCTTAACTTCTGGCATGTGAAAATGTACCTGTCTAATACATTTATCACAGATTAAACACTGGCAGATACAGGACACTGCCTGCGACCTGGGCACCCAAGATATAAGGCATGCAGAGCAGAGAAAGCATTTGCAAAAAGCTGAAACTAAGTACTCTTCAGGAACTTGTAATTAACTTTGGCTCTATGTGGATTTTAGCTGTAACCACAATGGTGATGCCCTGGTGCCAGGTCAATGGGCACCTTCCTACAAAGGAGAAAAGACTTCTTAGTCTGAAATGAATGGCTACGAGGGTAGGTGTGGGTCAGTAAAGCTGTTGATGTGGCAGAAAATGTTGATTTTCAGCAGCTGTCCAGGACATCTGCTAATGACTTTCCTTCATTTAAAGGCAATCTTAGCTAATGCTGAGAAACCTAAGCCCACAGAGAAACCACACCCTACACATCCACCCCCAGCCAGAAGTGATAGATCTTGTAAGAAAAAAAGACACAGTGTGCTGCCAACCATACATTACCTCTCAACTGAAAGAAGAAAACAATTAAACACTTTATTGAAAGGGGAATATTTTTTCTCTCGTGCCGCAAATCATGAAAGTGCATGTCTTCCCCAGAGCTGCTGCACAGTTGAAATGGGAATAATTCCTCGCCTGCCTGATTATTTTCAAGAGAGGGATGAAACTACCTTAGGATCATTTAAAAACTGATAAAAGTGTACTACAATCAAATGGTTTGAACTTCCACCATGCATCACTTGCAGCTCATAATGCTAATGTTAAATTCTGGAGACATGAGTCTGTCTACAAATTAATGGAAAATGTGAATTAATATTTTCTTCCAGCTAATTGCCCAACTCATATACTGCACAGTGCAGACAAGCACATTTGCTCTTGAAAACTCTCTTGCACAAGTTTTAAATCACTTTTTCCCATTTGCCAAAAAAATTCAGAATTACAAGAAGTATTTAATTGTAAGCCTGGAATACCAGGAAAGAGTCAAGTCTCCCCAAAACGGTTATCTGTATATTCTATGGTTGATTTTTAAAAAAGCATTAGCTTAAAAGTATTGGAAGTTACTATAGGTGAGCATTAATTGAGTTGTACATTTCTGAATTTCTTTTTAACAGTGAGAAAAATACAGACAAAGAGATACTTCTACCATTCGAATGTTAATAGTGCTAAGAAGTCTTTTACGATTCATTCTTAACACAAGAATAGTATCTAGTAAGCTGAAATTTGTGGTTAAATATTCTTATCAAAGAACAAGCTACAACAATTTAAAAAAAAAGAAATATAAATCCTGTTTCACAATGCACCATCAGAAAGATGGAAACATTGATTCAGTAGCATATGGCAGTAAAAAAACCCTGAAATGTATACTTTGATTTCAGGAAAAAAAAAAAGAAAATCACCTAATTTTGAGTCCTTTCACTTCCTCTTAGAAATACTGAAAAGTTTGAATTTTGTAAAACTATGAGCGTTACCAAGGTCTGCAGATTAGAAAACTGCAAGAAATGCACTGTATCAGAAACACTGCTCAGTAAAAGATTCAGTAAAGCAGGTACTTTATTTATTTTATCACTTCCCAGATGGAGACCCCATAGCACACTTTTGTACAGTAACACGCAGAGTTCAACATAAAATGGCAATTTAAAACTTGATTACCAGTTTTGCCATCCTAAATGGCAAAGCCACGTCTGACCAGAAAGAAAAACTATGTGAAATTACACGTCTGCACTCTGTGTAGAGCATGCAAACCAGATCACTTCATACTGCCTCAGCCTCTTGCTATGCCGTCTTTTATTAGTCCAACTAATGTTTCTAACTTGTGCACTGCTTCAGAACAGTTTGATGATCTTCAGATAAATATCCTGCTGGAGAAGAGTTTATTATTCCTTTAATATACCATTTCAGCTAACCTAACTATAAAGTATAGACAATACTCAACCATGCACTACTGACAAGGCTTGTGAACCAAACTTGTAACCTATATGGCCCGAAAAAGAAAGAAAAAGAAAACCAAACCAAACCCCAACTCATTTCTGATGAGACTCAGCACTTCTGGGCAAACTTGGAAGTGTGAGGCTTTGAAGCTGTACTGCATTAGAATGAACTCCAGCTTTTATATAAAAAAAAAATTTTAAAAAAGGTTTAAAATCACATTTATGTATTTCCTCTTCATTTCACTAACAGAGGGGAAAGAGTACATTCCCAGAAAAAAATTGAAAACAAACATCTCTAAAAGGCTCTGCAGTCATAAAAGAAGCAGCATCTCACAACATCTCACATTCTGTGGTGCTGGAGACAGCTATAGCTTCGAGCTGGGTGCAGTTTCCAGGTTCCCCACTGAGGAGCCTGCAGATGAATTCCCAGTTCTGCAAGGGGCTGAACAAGGCAGCTCAGCCTTGTTACCAAGCAAACAGCCAGCCTGGGAACACAAACTACATATCCAAGGGATGGATCACACCCATCAGTCTATACTGACTTGACTTTAAAAACCTGGCCCACAGTAAGCCACACAGATCAATACAGAATACTTATTCATTGTCAGGGAAGCAAGATCAGAAATCAGTTATATCAGTATTTAACACAATAAGTAACTCATTTTACATGGGATGTCTTCTCATCAATTATTTCCCTGTGGCTCTAAGCCCTGAAATTTCCTTACAAGAAATTAGGGGCTTCTACTCTACAATAAGTTACCTGTATAAAATAAATAGATCTGTAAGAGATTACTATGCTTCAAATCATCTAAGACAGAACTGTAGATATAAGTGCAGTTCTTTCATGTCTTCTACTTTATTACCAATAAAGTATCACGGATGCAATTATTAAAACACCTGAAACTGTGATAATATCTAATTAGACCACTTACAAGCCAGTGAACCAGCACCCAATCCATACTATTTCTAGCGACAAACTGTGGCAGTGACTTGATGTGTCTGTGTTCTGGATGTTTCCTAGTTTTCTTTTACAAAACAGTAAATTCAATTCACACTTCTATGCATCACCTGTAAAATTCTTTTTGAATACTCTTCAAGAAAAGGTGACAGCTAAAATGCAGTTCACTCTAGTGGCTGCAGTTCACTGCTAGTCCACTCTGAAATGCAGCATTTGAGCATGCAGAATTTCACAAAGGTTTATGGAAATCACCCACACCCTAAAAGAGTTGTGTGCCTTCTTCTTGGGTTGAAAATGTTTGAATTCTGACATTAGCAAGGCAGAGACTGTTCAAATAATTTCCCCATATGACTACTGAAAAGTACTTTTTAACTTCCGAATATCTTTTAGTCAATTAATTTTCTTTTTAAAATATAATAAAGAGGGTTTTTTAGGCTAGCCTCAGCCCTTCTGATATGTGGAGGAAGCATTTAACCAGTGTACAAACTCCCAAGATCTCTGCTGCTCCAATGCGCTTATGCAGAAACAATTCCATAATAAAGAAAACTTTCATAATGTACAAAAACATAACATCAGCTGTATTAAAAAAAAAAAACACACAAAAGAGGCTATAAAAAAGTAATTTTGTTCAATTTAGGTAGAACAGATACCCTTACGTGAACAGAAACCTAATTTAAATTACTTTTGTCTTTCACTATTTGCAAATTAAATTATACTGAACTGTCCAATTCGGGGAAAATCGGATTTAGTTTAATCAGTCTTGTCTTAACTATGACAGTTTCACTTTCTCAAGTCTCTGTAAAGCATATCCCCTAGGGAAGCTGAACAAGGTTTGATGCCTGAAGGAAAGGTAGGAAGGCTTACCAAATTTTATTCGCTTGATTCTTTTAACTGGATGACAGACATTGGGTTTTTAAGTGCACATGGGGCTGAAGACGGATGTAGGACATGGGCACACAACTTTCACTTGTGAAAGGTTACGTGGCAGAAAAAGTGCTCTTCAGAGAAGCTCAGGGCACGGGGGACAGCGGGCCCTGAAAAGCCATGACACAGACGGGCACGCCAGCAGGTAAAACGTTCTGCAGCTGAACGGGTTGGCAGAAGAAACGCGTATACTTATGTCAGATTACTTCAGCAGCAAAAACCACCACAGCAAAACTAGAGCAAAACACTCCCGCAGCCCCACCGCACGGCGGGGGCCCCGGGACGGCGGGAGCTGCCGTGTGCCGGCCCCACGCCGAGCACAGCGCCGGGGGAACGCGCCTTAAGAGAAGCCGAGACTTGACAGCTGCGGCCGCTGCTGCGAGGCCCCGCCGCCACACG
>VZTA01022314.1:60956-87105 GCA_013398855.1 Mohoua ochrocephala
TCCCGCCCTCGGCCGGAGCCGCCCTGCCGGGGCCAGCCCGCACCGCGCCGTGCTCGCCCGCTGCCCGCGGCTCCTTGGTGCCCGGCGGGGCTGCTGACTGCCCTTCTGCACGGCCCCCAGCCTGCTCAGCTCGACAGCATTCCTAGCGGGATTGGTGACTGCTCCTTCCGCCAGCGGCAGACATGGCAGTGAGACAGAACTTCGGAAAGTGGGACTCGGTACTATTCCATGAGTGCTGGAGCTTCCTCAGAATTTCTTTCCATTAAAAAATAAACAAAACCCAACCAACTAACCAAGCAAGCAAGCAAAGAAACACCACCACCCTCACCCTCAACTTGTTCTTTTGTGAATGAAATATGAACTACTCTTTATGAGCTAAGAGGGGATCTAATTAATGCAAAGAAATACCTCGAAGGCAGGTGCCAAGAGGATGGGGTCAGACCTTTTGCAGTGGTGCCAAGTGACAGGATGAGGAGCAATGGCCACACACTAAAACACAAATTTCACCTCAACATGAGGAAGAGCTCTGTGTTGAGGGTGGCAAAGCACTGGAGCAGGCTGCCCAGGGAAGGCCTGTAATCTTCCTCTCTGGGGACATTCATAACCCACCTGGATGCATTCCAAAATGTAGAAATAATACAAGTATCCTTTCTTACATCCTCACACACATGTAACGATCTTTGTATCTTACATACATGCATGTGTACACACACAGTGGTAACCTGTGGGATGAGTAAGTAAATTGTCAAATGAGATCTTAGGCTGTTTAGCTCCAGATTTATTTACCTCCTAGTACAGCCATTAGTAGTTTTTATCTTCCCATGTACAAGTTTTATGATTTAATTGAGAAGAATAGACTCAAAGCCCAAGGCAGATGGGAATGCTGAGCATAGTTACCTACAGGGACTTTGGGAAAAGCCCCCAAAAAGTAGGAACTTAAAAGTTACACTTCAAGCATTTCTGATTTTAAGGAACAAATTTCAAGCATTCTCTGATAAAAAAAATATGCTGTGATCCTCTTAGACTTTGCTAGTAAAAGTGCATCTCTTAATCAGCTGCCACAGCATGATAGGCAGCCTATCATATAGCTTATATCCAGACCACACAGTAGTTTAAAGATCAATACAATACCTTGCATTGCCTCCAAAAAATAAAACATTCCACTTCTTATAGCCACATTCTGCATGAACGGACATATTTCACCATCATTATTCAGCGAGGGGAGAATGGTAAGATTTTCACAGAAATAAAGAGATAGAAATAAATGTAGAGAAAGCGTTGGTAAGCTGGTCAGTTACACCTCGTGAACACCATTACCCACTGCTCACTGGTGAGAGGTATGCACACATTTCATTTGCAGGGCCGAAACGCACACGTCTTCACTTTGTTCCTAATTCTACAACGTAGTATGGTCTTTCAGGAGTTTGAATTGCATTAGGCATCATTTTATCCTCTTTTGTATCTCGGCAAGGCTTTAGGAATCCAGACACTCAACCTCTAGTTCTCTAACAACAATGCGCAGTGTAAAGCAATCACACATTCTGCTGCTTGGCCTAAGCAACTATATATACTCTTGAGTGGGTGTGCTTGTGTGTGTTTAAAGAGAACAGCACACTTCACATGAAAGTAGCCACGTATGATGAGTAATTCACCATGTTTTCCTCAACTGTCACTAAAGGAGACAAACAGAGAGCTCTAGAGCAGTAGCCTAGTCTCACCTTTCTTATTTGAGTCAGCAAGTACTTCCTACTCAGTGGAATGAGGCCACTGTTAGAGAAAATGACGTGAGTGCTTGGCTTTTGTCTGCAGCTGTAAGACCCAAATTCCTTATAGTAACAGCCTGAAAATTGGTTGATGGCATAACAAAATGGAGGCAATTCCAGTTATGCTGCTACCACCTTTGTAATTACCTTGTCCTTAAGTGTCAGGCTATTTCACAAATACTTGTAGGTACTGGCTAGTGGCTAGATTGGACCAATTATTTTTGCATGCCAGAAAACAAGAAGGGATCAAGCAAATTACGATCAATTACATTTCAAGCGAACTGTGTAATTTTTGCAGTCTCTGGCTGAATCTTAAATCTAACAACAGTCATTATTCAGTAGTCTCTAATTTATGCTTAGATGCAAGTTTTCTCCTTTTACTAAGAAATATAAACAAAGGATATAGTTTTTGGGACCTTTATAGCAGTAAAATGGGGATGACCACCTCTGAAAAGAGAGATGCACCAGATCCTAACACAGCAAACCTGAAAAAAGTGATACTGCACTGTGTTCAAGTTCTGTCACCAAAAGAAAATACATCACTTTCTTCTTCATGTGTATAATTGTCTTTTGGTTACATTTGACAAATCCCCTGAAATGTTTAAGATTGACAGTGATGTCTCAAGCTGTCCTGAGCTTCAGGTTGAGAGGCAGCTTTGGAGAAATCACTTTTCAGCCCAGGGTTTATTCAACACGTCTGGGTGAAAGACTCTCCTTGAAGAATGTTTCGCATCCTATCTCACTCACATTGGTTCTGTGCTGTCAAAGCCACCAAGCACTAAATGTAGAATCTCAACTTTATTTCCTCCTAAAATTGGGCAGGCTGATATTAAAATAAGCAAAAGTGTACTAAAGAAGACACAAAGCTACGTTTTTACATGCAAGTTTCAAAGCAGTCTGTGACAGCCTGTAAGAAAACAGTTACATCTTATGTACACGTGGAATCTTACATAGAGCAATATAGAAGCTGTTTGGGTCCTGCTCTAATCACAAATAGGTGTTCTTTTTTTCCCAGCACCAATGTTCATCTGATCCAGGGTGAGACAGTTAGGAGCCCTGAACTTGCAAAAACCCAGAAACCTCCTACATCAGTGATACAAAATATATATAACCAGGTAAAGCTACAGCAAATAGCTGTAGCTATTACGTCACAGCTCTAGGGAAAGAAAAACAACATATTTACAGGTCCCTATCATATTAAATTCATTCTAGGCAAAGATTTTCTCTTTTCCATGAAACGATGATGCTTTAAAACATGAACACCCCATACAGCTCAGAGAAAAGCCTAACTAGAAGAAAGAGAAGCATCTAAAAATAGCAGCTATTGAACATGGAACACCTTCCTTATTGCCCTACCATTTAGAAACAAAAAAAGGGATGTCAAGCTCTTCCCATTGATCTAGATTTTCTTTACATTTTATCTCTTCAGCTCAAACTGTGCAACAACCACAAATGGAGCACATAGCTCCTGTGTGAGGAATGTTTACAGCATTACATGTTCTTTATTTACTAAAGAAAGAAGCTAGTGCTACTCTCAGAAAAAAACAGTGCACAGTACTGCTCCTGCTATATAGATTTTTTTGTAAAGGCAAAGAGGGAATTCTGAATCCTCTTCCCAAGGCTTTGTCTTCATCGTGTCATTACCTGAGATTCCTCCAATTCGGGTGTGAGCCTTATATGTGAAATGAGCTTTGAAGAGGCAAAGTAGGACTTTTTTTTGCCCTTTTCTCTCTGCCTCTAGTCTGGAGAATTAAAAATATTTTGACCATGGAAATCTGAAAACCGTTAGCTTAATGATCCTTTGTACACCAGCTTGTACCATTCTAGATCTAAAAGGAAGCTTAGATGCACAGTGTGTAATCTTGTTTCTTGCAACGTGTGTTACTGAAGGCTTTAGCGCAAGGCACAAAGAACCTGGTAAGCATGGATGTATCTGAAGGAGCAGCTATGAGTAGAAACTGCTATTTGTATTCTTTTTCTTTTTACATTGTAAAAAAGATGAGTGATAGGGAGGCAAGCTCATTCCTACAATTTTCCCACCAGTTATAAGCCAGTATGATGGCAGATAGCATACCCTGCCTGAGCTGAGCTTGCATTTATTTGTATTGCTTTGTGTAATAGCCTTCCATTTTTACTGGCTGCACTAAATTTTTAGCCTCACAATTCCAAATATTGTCACTGGTGTGGTTAACTGCCTTTTGTAAATGAAATGTTTTAATAGAAAGAACTCGGGGTTAGATTGAAATCTTTCTGATCATTGGAGAAAAGAGCTAGCAGTATAAACCAGCTGGAATTACTGACAGCATGGGGAAAAATATTTCCAACGACTTTAGGCTGGGTTTTTTTTCAGAAAACAGAAATATCTGCAACACATACTTGCTTATGAGATACAGATGTTAATATCTTACTATGCTGTCTTTTTTCAACTTCAAGTCCAAGTTATCCTAGCAAGCAATGTTTCACAAAGCAGTAGCATTACAGAATAATTTTAAATTTGAAAGCTGAAACTCCAAGGTTTTCTATGATATGTTTACCAATGTAACAGGTATTTCTAGTTCTAACAGTTTGATACTCAAGAAAGCAGGTCAGAACTGACACTGTGAGGAAAGGTAAAATGGCAAAATATGCAACATCAGACTTTCAAGCTTTCTAGTGTCTGACAGTCACAAAATATGATAAAGGAGAAGCATAAAGAGCAACAAAGTCTCAGTGAGAGACAAAAAAAGGAATTGAAAAAAATCCATATAAGTACACACAAATCCTTCATACAGACATTATGGGCTGCTTACCCTCCTGCTGACATTGCAGAGAGACAATAGGTCAGTCTTGAATTGCCTAAACAGCCACGTAGCAGCTTTGTGTGTTGGTTTGTAGGAGGCAAAGACATTTGCTGCCCAAGACACTTCCAGCAACACACAGACCTTTTATTCCTCCAACCACAGCAGTTAGTGTCCTTCCAATCCTGCAGCTTCTGGTAGCTTGCTTTCTCAGTTCTGAAGCTATAGGTATTCTGCTGTATTTCTTTAGATTATTAGTTTTTGAGCAAGAAGTTGTTTCTTAGTATCTGCAGTAGGTAACTTATGTTTCAAAATACCTGAAAGGGAACAGTTTGACCCAGGTTTCTGAACATAAAACGCTTCTCAGCGCTTTATTTACCTCTTAGGGCAAAATCTTGTATTAGCATCATTGACAATAGCTTTACATTGGAAAAAAACCTTGTGTCTGCCAATTGAACTAAATTCACTATTTTAGATACCCTACTGAATTTTCTTGAGGTAGATTCACTGTTGCCGTGGCTGGATTTGTAACTGATGGAAGGGCAAACCAGCATCCTGATGCCAGAAGCATCTACAATGAAAAACTTGATAAATATACTTACAAATCTTATGTACATTCTGAGAAGAATATTCAAATGTAAAAAACTCTCTAAAATGCTTTATCAGTATTTTGTGCAAAGTCGAAATTTGAGTGAAGTGACTGAAGAATCTGGATTTTACCAAAATGCAGAAAAAAAGTCACATAAACCTAGTATTAATAAGACTATTATTAGTGTTTGCTTTAAGTTTCTGTTAGTTAATAATAACTGAAAAGAACAATACCAGCTTAAGAAACCTAGGATAAAAGATTAGGTATTTGAACAAAAATATTTTTAATCCAGGATTACTTTAGCATCATATCGTGCCCAGAATAGGAGAGGGCTCCAATAGCATTCGGCTTCAGCTATCCAATTCTCATGCTCCCAACATCTACAGTGAAAGAGTTGCCACTAAGCCTCAGTGTTAACTTGTCAGCTCACAAATCCACACAATTGAACCCCTCCCGTATCTACCTGCAATTCCAGAAAGCTGTTAGTAGTCCACAGGTCTTCTCAGCATGCAAAAGTCAAACGCTAGGTGTGTAGTACACCACAAAGTATTTGCTTAAATACAGTAGGAAGTTCCTGTTCTTAGTTGTGTTAATACAAATATTACACAAAACTTATTAAGCTTTTATAAATAGTATTAAACTTTTTATTTCACAGTATGACTCACTGAACAGCTGAAGTTGCTGCTGTGTGTACTTCTGAGACAAGCATCCTGCAGTTCACTTGTAAGTTAAACTTCTTATCCTGTTGAAAATCATGAACAAAACATCCAGAGTGGCAACCTAGGACTTTGGCTAGTAGAATCCCGAAATCTGGGTATTTAGTTAATTTTACTGTGAATGCATAGTCTCTAAAATGTTAGCTTGAACAGATGCACCCCAAAATCCTACTGAAGGAAACTGGCATATGCCACCCAAGCAGTGTCAGAAGAGTTGTTGCAGTTTTCTAGCTGTCCAACAAGATTATTGCCTCCTTCTCTTTGCCAAGGGAAAAAAGTCCAGACAGTTAAGACCACTTCAGGCAAAGTCAGCAGGGCTACTTTAATTTGCTGATGAAGATTGCTTCAGATAATTGGCTTAATTTACAGTAATGGATTAGGGTATACTCATAAGGTCTTTCCTGGCAGCAGAGCTGCAGAAGCTGTAATCTGCTGCAGGATGGAAGGATTCAAAGTTTCTAGACCTCTAAGAGGCTGTTTATTCCCATTTTTCCTGCCAAGAAGTTTTGCAGTTCACAGGCACATCCCAGCACCTTTGAATGTTCCCAAGACCATACTGGAATGAGAAACCACTAAAGGAACTGGAAGCACTAGTTCAAACTTTTTCAACTGTGTCAACATAAAAAGAAATTCTGGTATGTTATGAAAAGATAAATCTGCCCTCATCACTGTGTGAGAGAAGTTTCACTATTTGTGAATAGCAAAGGGAAACTGTGATTAAGGAAAGCAACTTGGTGCTTTCTGGCTCAGTAACTTCTAAGTGGGCAAACAGCCCATTAGGCAGTGTTTCTTCTTGTCAGTCCTACAGTTCCTTAAATGACTTAAGCTCAGGGAGTGTAAGTGCAGGCTGCCCCAGAAGCACCACAAGTATCCTGGACCTCTATGCAGGAACCAAATTTAAGCACAATTCTTCAGTTCAGCTTTCCCACTTCTGATTTACCCACCAAGATCTGAACACGTTCAATAAAAAACCAAAACCAACCAACGAAAAAAAACAAACCCAAAGTTCCCCAACTTAACCTCAGCCTTACTAATACTATCAGGAAAGGTCTTTTAACAATTGTTACTATTGATTAATAGATTTGGATACTACAGTAGATGAAAGATGTATCATACAGACAAGATATCCTAATCCAGAATTAAAATTTCTAAAAATAATTTAATAGAAAATACAAAGAATCCCACAGGTTCTAAACATTTAAAAATTATTTCACTTCTTCCACATCACATCGGATAGTGCAGAACTGTCAACCTATAACCTCCTTTTGAAAGGTGGACCTGAATCCCATTAGGATCATCAACCATGGTTAATAAATTTCAATGATCCTTATTCAGATTAAGTTCTCTAAAGTCTGAACTACCAGAAAAGATAACAATTTATTCCTTTGAGGGAGGACTGACAGGATATTTAAGAACTAACCTCAGGTCTGAGAAGTCATGGATAACAGAATAGAATCAAAGAACTATATAAAGGCACTTGCTTCCTACAGGTTTATGTTTCTTTCACCAGCAGAAGTGCTTTTGGAGTCCTCACAAAGTCTTGGCTGGTTCCCCAACTGTGAGGTATCTTCCTGAAAATCATAAACCTGAAAACTTGAGGGTTTAAAAAAGAATGTGCTTGAGGCACTTTAGAGGCTTAAACAGAATGGGTCTGTTACCTACCAGCAGCAGGATCCCCTTTTAGGAAAGGGTAAAGAGTCTGTACACAGGAAACACCCGAGAGACCACAGAACCAATCTTGTAACCCGCTCACATGACATTAAACCTGCACAGGCCCTACACCGTACAATAGGATCCATGGAGAACAGCCTGAGGAGAATCAGGTCAGGAGAAATTTAAGAGATTGCTTAGATTTATATATTAACTTGCTATTCAAGTATCTATTAAGTCTTCATCAAAACAAAAGGGTAAAAGAAAATTCATACAATTGAAGTAACACTGTATCTGAGAATCTACATTGTTTATTTTATCAAGAAGTGCCCTCAAACCTAAAGTACAACATTTTTAAATCTACAACACAAAAATAGAAAATATTCAAAATGCACAGAAACACAAGTCACCTTTAATGTGATTAAAACGTCACATGAGATTTTTTGCAGTTAAGTGGCAATTAAGGATGTGCTTTACAACACTTTAGAGATATCTGCAAGTTTCCTGTACAGGTAGGATCCTCATGCTTGTGCAAGTCGTTCTAGGACTCTTCGGTAATCTGAAACAAGCTGTTGGAAGCTCTCTTCTAACTGTTCACGTTGCAAGTTTAGGTCTATTTGGTTCAACTGATTAGTCATCTCCTCTGGTCTTAGACACCTTCTCATCTTGGCAAGTTCTCTCTGTTTTTTCTAAGCAATCAAACAAATAGTAGTTTGAACACAACCAGTAATTATCAAGAATATGCTATTTCATTAAAATTTATTCTGTTTCAGTACCTAGTTCTTTAAGATGTCCCTAATCCCAAGAGAAGCAGCAACGTTTGATTACTACATTTGTTCTGTTAAAGGCTCACAGTTCCTGTATTGCCAGTGAGCTAGTGAAGGAAAGAATGGTTTCCAATTTTGTTCCTTAACCAAACAGATTAGGTCCAACAGTACACCTGCTACTGAAGATGCATGACACAAGAAACTTGAGTGTAGAAATCTGACCAGGATATTTAGTCCTACACTGACATTAATTACACTGGTGTCCCATTACGTGACTCTTCAGCCAACTAATTTCCCTATAACTGACTATCAAAAATTAATTTTAAGCCTCCGGTACACAGAAAAGTTTCACAAATTCTTACAAATTATTCAAAGTTAGCAGGGACTAGCAGTAACAGCACTGAAATGCAGTGAGATTATTTATGAGCATAAGCGTATTTGTACAGAAGATGATGAATTGTCCTTGCTCTGTCACATGTGATTTTTACCTGTTTCTTAAAAACACCTCAAAATACTTTTGTATTTTCTTTACCCAGATATACTTTTATACAGCTGATACTTATTTCTGAACTACTCAGTTCTTCAGGTGCTTTCCATTCTTCAGTCTTCTCTTGCTTTGTAAAAGCAGAATATCATTCAACATTTCATTAAAAAAAAAAGCATTATGTATGCCTGGTATCCTACCAATAAATCTTTGCAATAGCTAGGGAATCAGAATGTATTAAAACAACAAAATTTCACCAAATTATCCTATTTCTAACAGTATCGAAATCAAAGCCCTTCTGTGCTCTAATTTTACACTTATCTCTCAAAGGAGTATTTGTTTTCTTTCTGTGATTGATGCTGAGGGTCAGGAGGGAGGAGTGGAAACTACGGTGCGCTGTAAACGAGTAAGACCAGAAAAACTTTTATAATCTCCCAAAGATTCCACAGATAGGCAAAGTTCAGTTCAGAACCTCCTTTTCTGAACTGAAGTCCTGATGAGGCCTT
The DNA here is from genome assembly GCA_013398855.1 of Mohoua ochrocephala. Lineage (NCBI taxonomy): Eukaryota > Metazoa > Chordata > Aves > Passeriformes > Acanthizidae > Mohoua > Mohoua ochrocephala. The sequence goes on from VZTA01022314.1 coordinate 70,209, forward strand.
CAGGCACATTTCTGGCCAATTAATCAAGAAACCTCTCCTCGTCGAAAGGATGTGAAAAACAGCATAGATGTTTAAATTTTAGATTCACATTAGCTCTATGTAGTCAAAATGAGTAAGATACTCAAAACGGTATGATGAGCTGCCCAAATGAAAATAGAGATGAGTACCTTCTAGCCAAGCTTCTGTCACTCAAACAATTAAAGCTTTATTCTAGAATTAATTCAAAGTCTGCCTAATTCACAAGAGTATCTGTTTAGGTTATAAACATTAGCTCTGAAAAAAGGGTGCCAGCTTTAAAATGCTCACTACATCTGATACTGTAGCATTAGGCCATCTTTAAGTTCCAGATTCCTGCTAAAAAGCAAACTCTCTTTGCATGTGTCAGATAACCAGTCGTTTCAATATCCATTTCCCCACCAAATATACTACAAGCATATCCAGGTACACAAGATTCTGAAAACTGCCATCAGTAACATTTTACCTGGGCAGTTTCAAGAGGATTCTTTGGGAGCAAGTTGTTGGGCTGGGCAGAAAAGCATATTCTCTTCAAGTAGCAAACAAAGTATTACAATTAAGAAAAGCAGCGCAGCAGTGGTATTCACTTCCAACAGGGATGACGTGAAGAACAAAGACATGGCCAAGGAGACATGTCTGCCAGCACAGCTCACTAATAAATAGCAGAGTTCACCAGAAATGGAGAAGCCACAGTGAAACTGAAATTTCACAAGCTCCTCACCCTTTAAACTACCTTAGAGTGATGCCCTGTTCACTAATATACCAAATCTTTTATTTCCTGTATAAGTACTACTTATACAGAGAGCAACACATCCTTTTGCATCAGTCATTCCAATCCAGTGATGCCACATACATAAAGGTCTCGGTATCTTTAGCAACCTCCTCCTTGCTAATATAACAACTTCAAGGGGAATGGATGTATTATATGTGTTTCCCCTGAGGTTTCTGCATATAGTTTTTTTAACTGCTACTGTTAGCCAGGAAATAATTCTAAGATGGAATACCATTTTTATTAAACTAAGGTAGTGTCAACTTAGAATTATTCTACATCTGTACAGCACTGTTCAAATGAAGCTATCCAACAGTTTATGTAATTAAAATTATACCAGTATTAGAATATTCAGTAATACGTCTAATTATATGTTTATGAAGTTTGGTTCCCCCCTTAAAATTACCCTCTCTATATTAAAAGTTAGTTTCATTACATCTCTGAAAAGTTTTTGAAAACAGCACTGTGACTAAAATTTAATGGAAATTGTTTAAAATGAGTGTATAAGTAAGCTATTTAACTAGGTAGAGCTACCATAAACAAGATGACTATTTCAGAACATGAAATTTAAGATCAGGGAAAAAAGGCTTTGGCTGCTTTAAGGATTCTTTTGAATCCACATTGAAATAACAAAAAAACCTTAAAAATGCAATGTTCTAAAGTAGCAATATTGCATATTTAGCAATACAAAATCCATTCATTATCCATGCACTTATTGTGTGCAAAGACTGAAGTGGAAACACCTGCTAGAAGCACTAGAATTGAAGCTGCTTATGGAATTTTGGATTTTGCCTACAGGACCTCAGTGTTGAGTGAGTGAATTGAAATCATGTTAATAGTCATGAAAAACAGTTGCTGAAAAATCACCTTATTTGTAGTGGACACCGGGTGAAATCTAGCAAATGAGACAGGACACTCACAAAAGAGAGTGTGTTTTAATTAAGGTCCTGCCACTCAGCATGACGTGAAGTTATCACCAGATCACACAGGTATCTAATACAACGCTGGCCTCTCATTTCTACTAACAGCCCCTGTAAGCCCAACGTGACTACCATCAAATTTTTGTTATTTTGGTGTAACAGGCTAAATGCTGCTTTAGAGAGGCTTCCAAGCCAATCGAGGTACTCCTTGTACTTTGTGTACCTTTATATACAGGATTTTGGGTTGCTTGGCAAGTACTCAACTGACAACAGTAGCTAACATGATAGTTACAGCAATAAACAGATTTATTTGCGGCCTTTCTGACTCCTGATACAAAGACCGATGCCGTTAGCCACTAGGATATAATTTTTTAAATCTGTATCTCAAGGGGTCAGCTTATGCAACACGGACCAACCACACTGAAAATCCTAGGATGCATAATTAATAGGAACTAAGAAAATTACTTGGTACTAAGTTTAGTACTTGCTCGAATTTTACTGCCAGTGTTATTTTATATTCCATCTGCATGGAGTTCTATGTTGACGTGACTTGATTACTTCTAGCAATCTTTTTTCTTAAGACCTAGCAAACAATTAGAACAGCAATCTAAACTATACCTGGTCTGCAGTGTAAACTTCACCTCTCTTCAAATTTCTGGCTTGTCTATTGAAGATGTTTTTAACCTCTTCAGGAAATTGACCATTTCCCCCCCTTAAACCTACCTGGGCATAATGCCACTTGTAGCTAGACAGAATAAGCTTAATAGTAACCTCCTGCTGGAACTGGGCAGGAAACAGTCAGGAGCCAAACACAGGATCTTCAGTGCTGCTATGTACGAATGTCCTCTGCATCTGTATATATGTCAGTTGAACACTGCATAACTAATGGTAGTTGATTGGCAACATAATTGGCATCAACTACATTTATGGAAATGAAAGTAAAATCAAGTGTAATTAGCCTTGAAATAAATATTAAATGATACTTAAGTCATATACACCTTATAGGGCCCAATCAGTCTTCTTTTAACATCCAACCGATAGCTTCTGGACTGTTCTGCATCACCCATATTTGTTGCACGCAATCGGAGAATTTCATAAACTCGTCTCGTGTGTTGCTAATGAACAGAAAGGAGAATAAAAACCACATCTGAATTAAAGAGGTCACTCAACAGAACTCCAAGTGGAGAAATACTGAAATATTAGAGTAATTCTTCATCTTATCAGAAGACAGGGGCATGGACAAATCTGTCCTCCTATCTGGTGGGTTCAATGAATAAACATTTTTCTTTTTACTTCAAAACCATTTTCTTCCATGCAGCCAGTGTCTGATCTCTCAATTGTTGCCCCAGCTGTAGAGATGCTTCAAGGACTTGCTCTAAGTGAACAGCAGAAAGTCCAGAAGCCAGAGTCCAAAAACACTTCTAAGAACAAGAACTGGAACTGGAGTGACATTAAGCAATACCAATCAGTATCCACTTTGCTAATTTTAATAATCCACATCTATCTATTGCCCTTCACAAGGCCCCCTGAAAGTTCTAAATATGAAAATGAAACAACAACATTTAAAGTTTTCTGTTTACTAGGGAAGAAAATTAAACAGTAAATGGAAAAACTGAAATGCTTTTGCTATCTGGACCAGAAAGTATGACGTCTAGGGAGAAAAAAAAATTATGTTGATACTATATTAGTATTAACTGCTGCATCTGTATGAAAACAGAATTTAAGACCAAGTATTTTTTTGCTGAGCAACAGACCAAAAATAAAGTGGTTTGTTTGCTACACTAGCACATGTTTATATATTGTTAAAAAACCAAATGAAACTGATTTATCCTTTCAGGTTTCAAATATAGAAGGCTGCAGATGCGGTTTCCTTATATAAGCTACACCATTTTCACGAACACATCTGAATACGGCTTCACAGTCCCCATCCCTCAAGGTTTAAAGTCTTCACTAAACCACATTCAAATACATTTTTAATTAAGCAACTCTGCTATTTCACTACCATACTCAAAAATGAGTTTAATACCTTCAGATTACCGGCAAATTTAATTGTTCAATTTAACTCTTTACTCCAAGTATTTAGAGCTGCATTAGTAAGTTGTTTGCCACTTTAAAATTCTGCATTCCCAAAGCAACACTTATTTGCACAAATACTCTAGAAAGAAATCAAAACCATGTCAAATTCTATTACAACAGAATTTGTAGGTAAAAAAGGCATTTATCTAAAGCCATGAGCCATGTATCTCCAGATACACCCTTAAAAACTGTCAAAGTAAGCCACAGTGTGTAAATGCCATGTCTCCATCTCTAAGTTTAAACTGTATTGTACTAGTTTGATAAGAATGTATCCAATTACAACTGTACTGATTTAATACCTTATTTATTTTCAATTTTTGTTGAGCTTCCGTCACCATTTCTTGACTGAAACCTTGCATTAACTTTACTGGGGAAAAGCAAAGCAAATCTTGACAGAGCTTTACAAGGACAAAGTCTCTAAGCTTCACATAGTTCTCAGATGGATCTTCAGCTAGAAAAGAAAAAAAGCTTATCAGCATTGTTTGTTTTCTCATCTCTGGTATGTAATTACAAAGAACTACAGAAAACAACAGCAGATGCAGTATTCATCAGTATATAAACAACTGTGCTTAATTGTAAGCACTGTTATCACAGGTTTAGATGTTTGAAAGTAGACACCAAACAGGTCACAGAAAGAGAAACTTCTAACATTTTGCTTATGCGGTGCTGTACAGTATTATGAAACTGACTTGTTTAAACCCATTTAATTCATTAGGAAAAGAAGACTAGTCTATAAACCCTTTTTCTTGTACCTTTAATCTAGTCTATATTTGACAGAGTGGTAGAACTACTAACACAAACAAAAGGGAAAATGTGGGGAAAGCTTGGTGAAAATATCCTACTGTATACAAGTAAACTAGCTGAAGACATGTATTGACCAGGAGTTAGTCTTTGTTAGCAAGGCAGGCAGGAAAAGTACGAGGACCTAATGGACAATATTCTCCAAAATTAAAAGGATGAAATGACCTAAGCAAAAGCTGATCACGATTTCAAGTTACCTAAAGACAGCATAGCTATCAAAACTGTTGCTTTAGAAAAAAACCACTGAAATTGAGAACTAGCCTCAGTTAACATCAACATGAGCCCTATGCAACTATTTAACACAGAAGGAAAATATGTAGAACATTGTGAACAAATTTCTTTTTTCCTTGCTTTAGAAAAGCTCACTACAAACAAGTAGCAAGGCCATGCTTCCCCTTCAACACTCATTTTTCTGGGAGCTAGCACTGTGGAGCTTATTACTAACCAGGTTATATCCCAGCTGCATTTTCCTTTAGTTTTGAGGTACACTGTAAATAGTTAAAATTTGCAGTTTTAGGATAATCAAAAGCAAAACAAAGTTACCAAGAAGGACCGGGATAGAAGCTTTTGCTGCATGTATGTGGCGCCGCACAACTAACAATTTATTCTTCTGGGTTAGGGTAAAATGTATTGTGCATGAGTGGCCTAATCTGTATGGCAAGCCTTATAGCATTTATTCTGCAAAAGAGATTGGAGAAGTGCACTAAAGTAAATGGATTCATTCTTTTACACTCAGATTAGTTAAAAGAAGAATGAGGCAGTTTCTGTCCGGTAAGCACTATCAGCATATTTTTTGCTTGTGTCAGGATGACAAGGTTCAAGCAGAACAAAATATTTGTTGCAAATGTGAAATTCAGAAGTAATTTTAATTAGTAAATCATTAGCTTCTTCAAAGATATTAACTAGATCTTCATTTCCCTTTTCCAGAAAGGTTAAAGGCTTTATTTCACAATTTTAGATGATATGTAACTAAATATCCTGGCCATATTAAGATTGTCCAAGCCCAATATCCCCCTCAAAAAGGACAATAAATAATTCTGTAAGAGCCTTAACTTTCATTACTTGAGTGCCATGTAGAATATGGCAAGCTTTCTCCTGCTTCATTCCATAAAAAAATTGAACCCTATTTTAGTGCACATATACTGTTTGCTATGACCCTGCACTTAAGGCACTGAGCCATGAACATGTCATAGGATTTATGCAGTACCATGTTAAGACTTTGCTCATCCTCAATTATAAAAGCTACGTTAAGGTTTGCACTATTAAAAGGAAAAAGTAAATGCATGATGCACATGAGTTCCTGTTGCATAAACTAAGTTATACTTTCTTAGGTTCCACAAACTGGATTGAAATTATGAGGTGGACTACCTTATGATGATCCTGCAACAACACATTATGAAAGCAAGTGGTCTATTGGGTTTTAATTAGAATGGAATGTTCTTTCTAACCAAGATGAGACTACACATAGAATTGAATGGTCAACATGTGTTTGAACTGCATTTCTTCCTATACTAGGCTTGAAACCACAGGACTGATGTCATGCTCGTGGCAATTTTTAACGTTATTTTTGTTATGCACATGGACCCTTTATCTGCCATTTCCACAATCTTTTATTTTTAGGTATCTGCGCGCACACACCTAATATCATGGATACCTTCAGCCAGCAATACGTGCTCCTAGAGCACAAGTTCTCTACAGACTTTTACTGTCTGTAAAATTTCAGCTTGCACACTAATATTAATATGCTATTTTAGTTAGGTGTGTTGTGTTCACCCTCAAGTTTGAGTTTTGGCTAATAGGGGTAAGTTGAACAAGGAATTTGACAAAGCTTGGTCTCTTGGCAAACTCAGCTGTGTATCTCACAATAAAATAGTTAATTAGCTGGTAATCCATTCACGCTAGGGATTGAATTTTCCTGGTGTGCTGTTCTCTGAGTAAAGTATTTAAGAAGCTACATTATATCCACTTCTGTAAACCAGGGTACTATTAATCCTGAACTGAGCAGAAGCTAAATCTTCAAAAGGCTTTAAATTCAGACAAACGAACAAAGTTAGCTTGTGGGCTAACAACCTGTGAACGCTGCTTATTAAGAATTTAACACAAACCTGTTATATCAAGTACTGTAGGAGAAGACATATAGTATCTATGAACTGTTTCAAGCAGCTGAGCACCATGGCCTTCTCCTTGGAACGGTGGCAAGATCAGCATCTGGCTACAGACAAAGGAATGCATTTTCAGTTCAAATGCAAGCATTTGCAAACATAATGCCAAGTCTTAAAAACAAAATGGAATTTCATTTTAGATTAAGGTACGTGCAATCTTCATGATAAAATGTAATTTTTAACGGAATCTTAAAATTGTTAAATATTCCAAACTTGCTTGAGATTCCCTCCGCTTCAAGAAGGGAACAATGAAATAAATCAGTGCATAGACAGCTAATAATGGGGATTTTTTTAAACAAATCAACACTATTATAAACAAGTATTGGGAACTTCAGCAGTTCCCTCTTCTGAAATAAAAGGCAAGGCACGAGTTACACCGCCAATTACCTTACACGTGGCCGGGTTTTGTCTGGGTACACATAGTAATTATAGACTGTCATGTAGCCTACGGTCGCAAAGAGCGTAGCTCCATCCTTATTATACTTCTCAAATCTGCAGATAAAACAGAAAGCCAAGCAGGTCAATTACAGTCGCGCTCCCATGCAGTGTCCATTTTCTTTTCCATTCTCCAACTGAATTTTCAGTGTCAGCAAGCTACTCTGTGAGGGCCCAATGGGTACACCTGCTATGTTCTGAATGTACAATTCACTTAATTGGTGTGCAGCAACTTGGATAAATCAGACCTCTTTACAGCACTTCAGTGCACTTGCCTATTATAAAGATGAATAGGTGGCAAGTAAAAGAAAACACAGGCAAAGCTCATTTTACTGTTTAAGCCTACATTCAGGGCTCTAACGGACAACAGCATTTAATTCAGCTCTATTCTCAAGCTTTCCCAAAGCATAATGGAGGAAAACTCAAGCCTCACAAACAATGGTTTTTCTTTCCTGGGAAAAATATCATTATACTGCTCCAATAATTGGCCAGCCACAATTAAAATGCAGGCTTTGTGGAGGTAATAAGGTCCACTGTTGCTTTAGAACTGTACTTACACTAGAAAGTAGTTCCATCTTTCATCGTCTACATCAATAAAGCTAGCAGTTTCAATAAACCACATCAAGAACGTCTGAAGCCTTTCATGATATTCTCGAAAGCCTGGACATGTCATGTCAGCCTAGGGAAAAAGCCAGGAGAAGTCAGGTGAAACCTATCACAGATGCAAGGGGAAAAAAATATGCAAAACCTAATTAAATTCTCTGACATAAAAAAGCATGTTAATGATTAACAAAGGGGTAAAATGATAGTATTTACACACTATAGTTGTATCACTACAGAAGGTGCATCTCTGCCAAATAAAATTGAATTTGGTTGTTCAAAACCAGAAGTTTAACTTAGTTTTTCATACCTTGTATATCTGATATGTTATATCTTCACCAGCTTCCTCATTATGGATAGAATATGTGTGTAGCAGCATTCCAAAGGGCTTGAAGTTGACCTCCTTCTCCAGCAGAGACACAAAGTCATCTGTGTTTGTGCAAAAACCAGGCGGAATGATTTCTCTAATTTTACTTTCAACATCATCTGCCTGGAAATTACAAAAAGGGGAAGGATCGGTGGAAGATTAGAAAAAGACAGCATTGATGTCACTGTTGTGCTTAAGAAATGAATATATGAGACATATTAAATTTACCAGCAATTTAAAAAAAAAAAAAAAAAGGGAGAAGAAAAAGAAAAAGCAAGCATTTTGTTGTTCATTAGTGATCTTCCAGCAAGTAAAGGAGCTGCACTGATGAGATCAGAAACGTCACAATCCAGCCGTTGTAAGCATCAAAAGGCTCTTGGTTACAGCCGAAGTTCATGAACATTTTTATGTTTAGAGATTGTATATTTGTCCAAGTTTGACTAAGAGCATTGATAGCTATTCTCTAAGAGCAGCGTGTCCAGAAGCCAAGACTTTCCAGACAGCAATTTGCCAAGACTATGCTATGCTGCACAGCCTTGTAGGACTCAGGTTCCCAAACAAGCAGCTTACAAGAGGTATTAGGTGATGCAGAACTAAGCGGAGAAAAAGGGACAAAGATCAAAACCCGCAGCTCCCAAACAGGAAAGTGACAGCTAGCACACTCTTGCATTCTTACGGCCCCCTGCTTGAAATGCCTGTCTATAGAATCAGCTGCAAAACACAGTACAAACTCACACAGCCACATCCCGCATTCGAATAAAAGAAAGTTTTGAAAACAAAGTTTGACATAAAATAGTACAACTTATGAATCCTGTCAGCAAATCTGACCTGTAGTCTAACATACTGTGGAAGACAAAATATTCTGACACCAAAATTTAATTCAGAGATTACTCTTTTCAGATTGCCGAAGTTAGAGACTATCAGCTGAGCAGACTTCATAATCCTTTTCAGACCCCCAAAAGACCACTTGATTGAATACATTTACTACTTCTTTTTAACCATGAATATTTGATGAAGCTTCACAATAACGTATTACTGCTTCTCACCAGGCAATAAAACTTAATGAATTGGTCTCAACTTAACAAAACCATACTCCTCAATACAACCCCTAAAAGCCTGACATTACATTCAACAAAATGAGCTTACATTCAATTCAAACTTTCTTCTGGACAATGAATCCAGGTTTTTACTTAATGGAGTTTGCCGTGAGTTCAGCTGTAATGTTTGTATTGTATCTATTTCCACAAGGACGGACACAAGAACACTTTGTGTTAACTTACTAAGCAGCTCATTCACACCGTTTACATGCATGATGGGTATTAGTTCAAAACCAAGACCCTTGCTACTTAGCATTCAAAACAGGGAAATTAAGATGCTTAGAACAAAATACACTACAAAAGGCTAATACAACATGCTACTAATTCCTGTCCTTTCAACCATGGGCCCTTAAGCAGAAGCAATGCACCTGCAAATGAATAGCACTTTATCATTCAGTTACATTTTTAGTGTAGAGAAAGATAGATTTAGTTCAGCACAAACAAGTTTTATTCTTAATGGTTTGGTACTACCAACATTTATATTTCTATTTGGAGAGAGAGCTATTAAGCAGTTAAAATACAGCTCTACAATACCTGGTTGTAAGAATTCAGTTAAAACATGTACAATCTTTACAATCATTTAATTCACAAAACAAAGATAGTTTGTTGGAGCCTTTGCTATTCTTCATAAACCAGTATTAGCTAAAACACGTTTTCTTTACACTTACTGATTTAAGGGCATTACATCAAACCAGCCACTTCTTTGGAATCAATGAACTACACTAAAAAACGTATTATATGAAACAAAATTTGGAAATGCCTCTTTTTTTTAAAATTGTGCAAATGCATTGTTTACACAGATCTTAAGTCTGCACCACTGACAGAGCTGTAGGAAACCACAACTAAGAATCCGTAGCGCCTTGCATTTTATATACCTGAATAAGCATGGAAAAATAATCTAGAATTAAAACAGTATTTCCAAGCAACAGTACAACAACTCAGACTACGTGGACGACACCTAAAAAGGGTGAATATACAGTAAGAAGTATTATATACATAACGTTTAAGTAATTTTGCTTCCCCTCGCACTTGTAAGTTTCTTCATTAGCAGTGAGAAGGAAGCCAAACTGTGACCTGCTCAAAGCCTGTAAGGTAACAAATCCATCACTGGCTGCCACCACAGAAAAGTCTTGTTTTCAATACAATAGAAGGAATTAAAACATGACAGCGGCTTAGCAAATAAAGCACTGGCTAAAACCTCTTGGTTCTATATGACCACAACATATTTTCACCTATTGCCTCCTAAAAATTCTCTCCCCTTAGAATGGGGTCTGACACAAGAAGCCATAGTCTTCAATTACTGTTAGGGCTAACAGCATCTCTCCTTCTTAGAGAGCAAATCCCAGAATTCTCAGTTTGAGTGGTGGCAGAAGTTTCAGCCATGCAATTTTCAGTTAGTAAGACCCGGAATACTGCAATCTCAATATATCTACCACTAAAAAAAGAATTTATTTCATTAACACCTGTACTTTTTAATGGAAACACTCATTACTTAGCAGGTCCTTTTCCAACACTTCTCTCTGAGGTGCCCATAATCCAAGGAGCTACCAAAATGTGTTCACTGCCTTCCCTTGTTCATTTCTTTGATATTGGTGAAAGGTTAATTTCTTTTATCAGAGCAAGACACTCATATGGATGGATGCACACAAGTTTCTCTTCAGAGAAACAATCCTGTTGACTACTACAGCAGTGTTTAACATAGGCAAAGCCACTTACAATAAAGCATGCGAAAACCTGAATTAGGCCAGCCATGAGCTGTTGAGCTTATAGTTGATGGAAGTGCTGCCTGTAATGTATTACCTTCACAATCAGAATCATGTGAGGCGATGACAAAGAATTTGGTATAGGCTTCTAACTACACTTGATTTGTAGTAGGACTGCTTAAGTGGGTAATGCCTCTTTGTACATAACATTTGACTCTGGGTAGTTTTAAAATTATTTAGAAATTATTCTTGTACTAACAGGCAGCTATGACATTTGCATAGCACGTAGACGCTGTTTCAAAGTGACTTAATTTAAAAGAACAGTAGAAGCATATTTGAAAGTTGAATTTCTCTAAAAATCGTATGCACGTATTTCAGTGGGGAGCAATGCAGTGATCAGCAGTATTACATTAAAAAAGGGCAAACACTGAAACAATACTTTTCAATTAACTTTTGTATAAAGCAAATGCATAGACTAGCTGCAAAGCAAGATGTAGTTTAGTGAAATACTTTACCCCTACCTCATCATAAAACGCAGATGAAAAGGAAGATACTGGAACAGCTGCAAATCTCAAAGCAGCAAGCAATTCAGAGGTCATTGCTATTAATATTTACACTGGAAGAAAGCAGTTTCTCTTCAGTTATTTGAAAGAATCAACTCAATTCAAGGGATAAATTCTGTCTACTTTCACTAAATGAAGTGCCAACTTCTGTTCAAAACATGATCATACTTTGCTGAGCCTTCCCCAATAATATCATCTCCTAAAAGATGGACCTAAACCATGTTAAGATGCACAAATATGACTGGAGTTCTGCCTTTTGACATTTCAGGATTGTATCACTTCCTCATGTTCAAAAAGATCTTGGAGGAAAAAAAAAATTAGTGGTATTGAGATGAATATTTCTGTCAGTCCCTAGCAGGGATAGTAGCAGCTGCTTTAGAGATAATGAAATCAAACTTAATATTAGAGAATAAAACCACTTGCTGTTGAACGGGCTTGTATGGGTCTTTGGATACAAAATCCTAAGCTGTGAGTAACTTCATGGAGCACTAATACCAACTTACTTGTAACCAGTTATGGTAAAGGCAGAAACTGCTGTCCTTTCCTAAACGCCATCTATTCACAGCACAAGATTATCTGTCATATGTGGCGGATAGTCTGCATCTTACTATAATTATCATCAAGGAGGAGAGATCAGCAAATAGTTAACTTGGAAAAATAAATGTTAATATGCATTCAAATCAACATCCTGCTGTAATCACAGCTTATGTTTCAACCTCTGCAAATGCGTACCTTAGGGCGGTTAAACCGACAGCAAATACAAATGCAGAAAAAGATTGAGGGCTTTTAAAAAGGCCATATCCTTCTTTCTACATACGTTTAGATATAGCAATATGAGCAACCTATTGGAATGTACAGTGCTAGTAACACTAAGGGAAGCACAGGGTAAGCAACCACATCCTTCCCCTTCAGTCAAGGCACGTAAATGCTCTGGAAAGCACACAGAAGCGTTGCTCAAAAAGATCTTTTTTGTCCCCATCTCAATCCCTTAAGGAACTGGAGCAAAAAAATGCAGTCTAGGAAACAGAGCTTGAAAAAAGCAACCATTCTGAGAAATCAAAAAAGATGCAGTGTGCATAGGGCAAGACAGAGCTTGTTTAGACCTCCAGATAAATAAATTGGGTTTGCCATTTGTACAGAAAACAAAATAAAAAGCTGCTATGGTGCAGATTCCTGTTCTGACTATTTTGAAATTATACCGGTGAAAGGTTGGACCATTTGATTTTAATATGTTCACTACATTGCCAACAGCCTTTCCTTTTTTTCCCTACTTCAAAAAAACCTTCATAAGATTGAAGAGCATGATCTTTCACTCCTGAGACATGTTGCTCTAGCCTCCAAAGTATTTCACACATGTCCAGGATCTTAGCCTGTTGAACTGAATATATTCAGAACAAGGGAGGACACATCTTTAAAATTAATTTAATGAAGTAATTCCAATATATTTCTCCTTTTACAATTGGCCTTTCCTTGCAATTATTTAAATAAACTTCAATGAACGTGAAATTAGTAACTTAAATACAGCCTGAAGTCATATTCAGAGAGTATATAGACAGTAGGAGAGAAAAAAAAACCATGCTCTTCTACAAGTATTCTATAAGCTTAGAAAACCTGCAGGAAAAAGAAAAACCAACCAAGCAAACACCCTGCAGGTAATTGTATTATCACATTCCTTTCAGTAAGATGTAAAGCCTACATGATACCCACGCAGAACTTCACAATCTCTTTTCTGCTTTACTTGTTGTGCACGTGTAGAGAGACACAGTCAAGCACACTATCTCATGAAGTGCTTACAGAAACCTCCTTTTCCTTCTCACTGAATTCTCTCCATCATAAACTCCACCAATGCTAGTCCTCCTCCTGGTCACAGTTAATAAGAAAATACAGACTTGCCAAGTGGAGGTTTATTTTGCGGAACTGGCTTTGGTATCAGCACCTCACGTCTGACTGTTCTGTTTGACTCAATTTTGATTGCATTGCAGTAAGAGAATGGGAAATCTGTAGATGAAGTTCAAAGCTTTTTGTTAGCTTAGCAAAAGGAAGCTTTGTTTGTTTGCTTTTAATGTAAATCATGTTTAGGTGGGCAATAACCAAACCCAGAACTCCTGTCCATACTGAAGTAAACGTTATGTTAAAGACAGAAGCAGACCTGCACTTACCTCCACACAGTCAAACTTTTCATTTACTTTCGACGTGTATTCAATGCGGAAGAGCGTTGACAGGTTTCCAGCAATATAATACAAGAGGATCTTCAGCCCCTTGTAGCCAAAAGCAACTTCACTGAGAAAGGAGAAAATAACAACTAGGAACTCTATACATAATAAAACATTCACATCACAGTGGTTTCATTTCATGTAACACTCACATAATCCTTCCCAGTAAGGTAAAGTGAGCTTCCTAATGGGAAAAGGGAACCAAACTGGATGTGCACTATCTAGGCAGAGATAATGCCTTACAGTGCTTGCACTGTTTCGCTCCTCTAATGGAAATATCCTGAACTCAGCAAGGCAGCGACTGTGTCCTTACTGTGACAGCTCAGGAGAGAACACCTGAAATAGCTAATACTGTGTTGATGCTTTTTCAATAGCTTTACCTCATTAACAGTTATTCACATTAAGTGATCGCTAGCATTTATTAAAAATTACTTTGCAGTGTAGTATAATATTTTGGAATAAACTACTTCAGTTTATAGTGTACGAAGCACAAATAACCAGGTGTAGCAATATGTAGACAGCTTTTAGTTGACAGTTTCTATTTAGTTATCCAATCTAACCAGAAATCGGTATATGCAAAAAAAAGTATAGAATACAAAAGCCTTTTTTACACTTTGAAAACATGAGTTGCCTGAACACAAACCCTATACTCTTATGAAGAATAGAGAATTTCTCTTCGGAAAAAAATATGCATAAAATAGTAATGTTCACAAAGAAACAGGCCAATTTTTTTGTTATTTTAAAGTATAGCTAAAACTATTTTTTACTGGGATTTTTCTTCTATGGTAGTACATCCATAATATAAAATTTGAAATATAAGTGCCAGAACAAGAAGCTGCTTGTTAGCTATCCTAACAGATTGGAGAGTTCTCTGATTACTAAAATTATAATTATTGTCAATGATAGCTGCAGTTGATGTGTAATAGTGTAACTAATTTATTACATTTAACACAGGTAGTTCATCCTAATTGGATTACTTAGAATGCTTTCAAAAGGAAACTGAAATTAAGAAACATAACTACTTAAAGAAGTCCACAGAAACATGGAGCTGAATTTTCCTCAGTAGTTTTTTTTGTTGTTGTTGGGTTGTTTTAAACTATGGCCAGATTGTTGAATATCACTCTACTGAAAATAATAAATGACACTTCAGCACTAATTAATTTGGTATACTCAAAATAAAAGAAATAATACTTTTCTACCTACACTTTAGGAGAGACTTTGATACCAGCATTCTCCTGGAGAAACTGGCTGCTTGTGGCCTGGACAGGTGTACTCCTCACTGTCAGGGTGGCCGTGCCCACAGAGCGGTGGGGAATGGAGTTAAATCCAGCAGGCAGCTGCTCCCCTGTGGGGTTCTCCAGGGCTCAGTGTTGGGGACAGCCCTGTTCAATGCCTTTATCAGCGATCTGAATGCTCACTAAGTCAGACTGCAGACAACACTAGGCTGGACAGGAGTGTTGCTGCTGGACTTGGGTCACAATGACAAGTACCAGACCTGGGGAAGAGCAGCTGGAAAGCAGCCCAGTGGAAAAGGAGCTGGGGGTGCTGGCCAACAATTGACTGAACATGAGCCAGCGTGTCCCCAGGTGGCCACGAAGGCCAGTGGCATCCTGGCCTGTATCAGCAAGTGTAGCAGCAGCACCAGGGCAGCACTTCTTCCCCTGCACTTGGTATTAGCAAGATTTCTTGTTTTTTAATGATTTGGAAGCAACTTTCCTCTTCAGGACCTATTAATTTGAATCTGGAAACTTTAACTTACTCATCTCCAAACACTTGATGGCTATACTCTGGATTAAATGTTGTGTTCTCATCCTCCAAATCCTCAGGAAAGCGAACTGAGGAAAAAAAAAAGAGAGCATGACCAAATCACTATCTTCCATTTGTTTATCCACAGATGCCCTGCCAGCATGCACGTTCCCACTGGTCAGACAACTTCAATTAAGAAACTATGTTAGGGTGGCATATAAATGAAGTCGAGGCATCCTGTACAATTTAGATGCATGCTTGAGAACATCAAATCATTAATCACACTAGAACTGAGAAACTGGCACAGATGTACACATGTATATATTTCATAGGAAGGTACTAAAATACTTCAGTATCACTGCTATGATATTTAAAAAGTGGTATTACCTAGCTTCAGCTGAATTGCTTCATTTGTATTACACTTGTATTCAGCCAGCTTCTTCTCCATAGCAGTAAGTCCTGGAAAAAATAAGTTTGTTAAGAGGTGTTCAATCTATCTGTCACTATTACTCAAAAAATATATTAGAAAAAGGGCCACAAACCAAGAAAAAACACACAACACAAAACCACTGAACGAGAAAGATTAAAAAAAGCTACAATATGCCACTACATGCCAATACAGAGAATAAAGAGATCTATCTCATGCAGTTTTCTGGAACTAGAAACAAGAGCCAGAAAGCATACAAATATCTCTTTTTAGTTTCTGAGGATTAAAGCCATTACTATAAAAATATTAAGTATTCAAAGTTATTACCAATTAAACACATATTTAAAGATATAAGTAACAAAATATGAATTCAGTCCCACATGTTATTTAAGTAATGTGTCAGGACATTTCAAGTGTTTGCATGAAGTCATTTTCATAAACAGGTGTGCATGAACTACAGTGGCACGCATACCACTAGCAATTATTTAGCCAGCACGGCTCTTCCAGAGGGGATGGGGAAGAAAAATGCACATAAACTATATTTAGTACGTTTTCCACAGCATAATCCAGGAGAGAAGACATGTTTCACTTCAGGTATGTTTCAAATGCTTTACAAGCATAGCTCCCCTTCATTCTAAAAGTATCATAAGAAAGTTCTTCTCTATCTTACTTCAAGCAGCAAACTTTAAGTAAAAACATTTTCGTGTTTTTAATTCCCCGTCCACCCCCAGCAAACTCGTGGACACGGAGATACGCTCCGGTTTAACACTACCGGACCGTGGGGGCCGTGAGCCCGAGGACACGCAGCAGTACGACCACGGGAGCCGGGGGGCAGAGAGGCAGCAGCGGTCCCCACCCTCACACCCCATTCCCCGTCCACCGCGGTCCGTCGGCCCCGAGCTCATGCTCCCCTGCCCCGGTCGTGGCGCTGCCCCCGAGGTCCCGCTGCCCCTCACGGCGAGGCGCCTGCAGCACCGCTGCCCGAGCAGCCCGGCCCGGCCCG
>VZTA01022314.1:89717-166068 GCA_013398855.1 Mohoua ochrocephala
CGGCGCGGCGGGTTTATCTGTGCTCTGACAGTAGCCCGTTTAAGCGAAGCATTAATTTGCTTGTGTTTACAGGTGCATTCAACCAAAAGAGCGGATCCTGCTGAACTACGAAGTATTTTTTTGCAGGTAAAAAGGTCTAATGTTATTTGAGTGACAGACTTCTGGTTTTTGCCCTTCCAGCAGTTTGCCATGGCATCAAATGCGTGTGGTGCTGGGGGGACACTTGAAAGTTCACTTTGCAGGCACAGTGTATTGAAGGGGCTGTCAGGTATTAAGGAGAAACTGCTGCTGGCACAAATCGTGATAACCATTTCCAAATTATAATACTAAATAATTTTCTGAACTGTTTTCTAGTTTTCTATAAAACAAATATTTGTAACCAAGTACTGGGTTTTTTTTAAAATACACCTTTGCCGAATTCAAAAAAATTCTTCTGCCATGACTGTATGTTTTGTCCTTGGGATTTTATGTGTTCTTACAAATGGAACTGCTGGCCATGTTTTTAGAACTTAAAATTAATTTCTCAAGATTTATATATTTTGTAATATTAGCCTTTGCAGGGCCTTAGAATTAACATATATAAGTAATAGTATGAAGGTTTCTCCACTCCCTTAATTTCAGTAAAGCATGATCAGAAAGGATAGTCCAGTCAATCATAAAACTTTGATGACAAGGTTCGAATCAGGCATATGGAATAAGAACAACAAGAATTATGTTTTAGGTCCATAGTTGGGCCACTGATATTTCAAAATGACTAAAATATCTTTTTTCCCCTAATGTTGAGCATTACACAGCATATTCAAGAAGCTTTTCTCTATTTAAAAAATTAGGCGTATAAAATTGGAGCTAATACTGTAAATAATAAAGTCTATTATTTAACTTTTTATATGTATCTTCTGTTTCTACTGTACCATCTCATAATTTCCATATATGATAAGTAGTCAGAGAGACCTTTTTGCCTGAGAGACAGGAGTTATATCCCAACCATAATTTTGGTGGCCTTTTCTTTTGCATTCTGGATTACACTGTAACATTGCTGGAGTGCAAAAACTTAGAATACTGGCATCAAACTGTGGAAGCTCAACATTTGGTTTCTAGTAAAAAATATTCCAACACAGGTTCATTTTTGATTGACATGGCATTTGGGTTTTGTAGATAAAGATAACAGTAGAGTATGTTAATAAAATTAGCAACATGAAAATATTATTTTAAAAAACATATAGTAATACAGTCTAAAAACGTGATTCTAGAACACCTTTTCCCAACTTTTTGCACGATACCTTTGCACATTTGAATGAAAAAAAGTGAAATGAGGTGTCAAAATACTCTATTCAATTGTAAATGTGAACTCTTTATGATTCTTGACATCCAATCAGTAGAAGTTCTTGTTTCTGGAAATAAGCAATTGAAGTCCTTGATAGTGTCCATACTGAGAACAGTGGAGAAAAAGAACATTGTACACCTGGATGTTGAAATTTTCTTTCTGACAGCACATGTTTTATTGACCTAAAAAGCAGACAGCCTGTTTTTAAAAAATGGTTTTTTGGTCTTCCCCATGTCTGTCTTGTTTTCTTCAAAGAAACATGCAAATGAAGTTGTGGATTGTTTTGTGCTCTGAGGAATGAAAAATATGAAAGCTGTCCTCTCTCCCTTTGAGTATCTGGGATTTTGCAGTAAAAAAAAAAACAAACATAGAAAATGAGTTTGTATTTCTTTTGCATTCTATTTGATCACAGTTGAGTTTGAAATTGTATTTTTGTTTGATGGTTAGAAATCGAACTTAGTTGCAGGCTTTAAAACAAAAGGGAATCACTCTTTTCAGGACTAAGTTGTAGAAAGTCTTGTTATGAAATATTGCAAATGTCTAGGGGTCAGATATGTCATGCTCTTTGCTGAGAGTGCTGGCCTCTTCTGTGAGCTTCAGCTAAAGGTCGTGCATTCCTTCCTAAATTTGGCTTCCCTTGGAAATGGTTAGAAGGGAGGATGTGAACTGTAGGCCTCGTCACCATCCACCTTAATCATAGAGAGTGTACTTAAATTTCCTTCTGTTCATGCACGTCTTCTAATGTGATAGGTTGGCCCTCTGGCCATGCAGTTTATGTTGTATCTTAAAGGATATTTGATATATACGTTTCTCTTCAGAATTTCTGAAGTGTGCTATCTTCTTCTTCTAACTGTTTTAAACTATTAAAAATACAGAGTTTGATTTGCATTAAAAAGATGTGCTATTTCTCTTAATCCTGTAACTATGAAATGCAGGCATTGAAATTTCACGTCTGCGCACCATCAAATAAGTTACCTCTGAGGTGTTTGCTAACCACAGACTTCAGTAACATTCATAAAAGAACAAATTCCATAACAAATTATCACAGAAGGATAAAAGAGTTAGATGGAAAAACAGTTACCGGATTTCTTAGTGAGCCTTCATTCTTTTTCTTAGACAAGACACAGTCAGCCTTTGGAAAATATAATTGAGTTACTCCCTGCCTGTTGAATTCAAGTATAACCTGTTCAAGCAAGGTGGAGAAAGAAACAAAAAGAAATTTCCAAGACATTGTTTCTGAAAGTGTGGTGATACTTAGCACCAGATGGTAAACTAGAGTAGGGGGTTTGTATGTTTGCCTTAGGTGGGAATGTTTTAAAAAAAAGTCTCATGGAAATTCATCAAGTGCTTACCTGAGACTATCTATAAATGTATACTAAGAATTTTGTGTTAGAAAGTAACAGTTCAACACTGAGAGAAAGATAGATTTAATTGATGTGGTATGTTTTACATTCAAATTAAGTTATAATTTAAAATTGCTTATTTTGATCAAAAAGATTCTTGACTTAAGTTACATGGTGAAAACATAGGACTAATGTATTTACATGCTTAGCTACTTTGTTAGGCCTTAATTTATTGGCTTGCTACCAAACTCTTCCAAAATGCCATGACCTTCTCATATGGAGCTCAATGTATCCATCAGTTAATTATTTTTATCTCAAAATTTCTTTAACAAAACTTAGCCCAAACAGTTTTTATTGTGGAAGGTATTATTATAAATTATTACTTATGATAAACGCCGATAAATTGGTGTCTGGAGAAAAAAAGATGATGTTTAGATTTTGACTGTCTTTGATGTGCACTCTACTGTCATGCAGTTGACTTCAGTGATTCTTGAAGATGTGCTCCTTACTCTGCATGTTTGGTGGTCCTTCATGCATAACATTTTCTTTGGGTTTCATGTCTTGCAGCAGAACTGTGCTTTGTAAGGCATTTTTCAGTCGCTTGTGTGTACGGCTGAGAAGAGAACCTTTCAGAGCTGATTCAAGGAAGCCACAGTTTCGTGTGCTGTCATATGGGCAGCAGTGCTGAATTAAGGGATTCCTGTCCACCGCTTTGGGTTCCTGTTTTAGTGGAAATACTCTATTTTAATTCTCCCTAAATTCAGTCATCTGGTTTACAGTGCGGTCTTGCAAACAGCTGTCATCAGAGCTATGGAGTGGAAGAGGGAGAGGTGATGGGGTGATGTGAGCGGCTGATATTGAGGAGGAGGTACACGAGATGCTGAAGCAAGCACTGTGTGTGTGAATTTTTCTTTAAAAACATTAGTTTAAGGATAAAAATTAATCTGAACATTTATTTCTCACAAAAAGAGAGAAGAAATAATATATATTTTCCAAAATAATTACAATGAAGATCAGGAACAATTATTCAGAAGATATCTGCTACTAGAAATTGTAAGAAAATTTATGTGCTATGTTTTCAGTGTAGCTGCAAATGGAACGCTACAGCATGGTTGTAAGTTTTATAAATTTTTGCAATTACCTGACAGTTCCTGAAATATGTAATCGTCTTTTAATTAGAAGATACTGGTCATTATGGGAACTTATCTATTGTACAGGGAAATCTGACTGTTGGTAGTATAAAACTAGTACAGTAACACTCTTAGTTTAATCCAGCCCTTTAATTTCAGAGCAGTTATGTGCAGACAGTTGTGCACCATTTAAAGTTATATTTAGCAAAGATACTAATTTGGTAATCACCAATAATTAGCATCTAAATGGATTAATTTTTGTCTGTGTGGCTTTGGTTTTTTTATTTTTACTCTAGTATGCAAGTGTTGAGAAAGATGGTGAGCATTACATGACCCCAGAGGATTTTGTGCAGAAATACCTAGGACTTCATACAGATCCGCATCACAATCCTAAAACAGTGCAGCTGTTGGCCGGAGTGGCAGATCAAACTAAGGATGGGTGAGAATTTTGCTTTCCCTTTGAAACTTGTAGTGCATAGGTAAATGTATGAATGCATGAGTTTTTTTTCACGAGCACAATAGACTATAAATTTGTGAAAACTGAGAAAAAATTACAGTGTTTAACCTGAATTTTTTTAAGTTAAGATTTATTTTGTTGATATTTTGTTAAATTCTACAAAAGCTGAGGAAGTTGAATGGCAGGTAAGTTTTAGTGTAGTGCGGTTGCCTTGGAAAGAGTTCTTTTCTGTGTGTCCGCATCCATCGTTAGGTGCTGTTTAGAGTCTTCAGTACCTGTAATTAAACATGAAAATATGGAAGAGCTTTCTTATTTCTGTAGTGTGCAATTCAAATAAAACCACTGAGGTCTTTTTTGAAGTGCTGACTATTAGAAAAGGGAGACACTGGTGACTCTATGAAGGAAGAAGTGGTTTGCCTAATGAAGATCAGGTCACGCCACATAAAGCCTTTCTAACTCTGCTTACAGAGGCTCCTGCTTGCTTTTAGGCAGTTCTCTGAAACTAGTGTACAAAATGTCTGCTCTGCTGAGGTAGTGCCCTCTAACCCAACTGTCTTCCAAGGAGCCTTTTCTTCTGCTGTATGTAGGCTTCTAGTTTTGGTCTTGAATTGTGGTAGGAGGCATGGACAGTGTTAAAGTGAGAAGGTTACGATGGATCTGAGAAGAGGTCAAGAATGCAGAAGTGAGTGGTTATTTTGTAGAGCAGAAAATGCTGTTAAAATAGTATGCAATGCATTTGTAAATATATAAATGTAACTTATTTTAAATTGAAAGCTCCTTAACTTCCTTGGTTATTTAAATTTTGGTTTTGTTCTCCTGCATTCTGCTATAGAACATTTTATTAGTTTGCTTAGTATCCTGAGCAGCTTGCACGGTATCTCTGCTATAGAAATGAAATTGTATGTACTGTATACTTCTTACTCTAAATGACAAATATAGGATCTCCTGTTTGATGTAATGCTATATGATTTTTCTTTCCATAAGGCTGCAGCATGTTGATAACGTAATTGATTATACGTACATTTGATAAATCTAAGTAACCTGTCTCTGTTTCCAATACGTGGCTGCAGTTTGTTGCTTTATTATGGATTGAAAAGGTAATTTTGTATGCATCTGTTCAAGTAATAGTTTAATTGATAAAGTAAACCAACATGCTTAGCATCTTGTTTCTCTGAAAGCTGTTGGTTGTCTTTTATGGTGTGCATTTCTTCAGAAAATGTCTTCCAAAAGGGTCTTCCTTACAGTAGGAAATCAGTTTGTTTTACTGCTACAACAGAACTTTCAGGCATTGCTTTTTGTTACTTTCCCTGTGAATAAGATTTTTGTTGTTTTTGTTTATTGCTTTTTAAAAAAAATCTGGGTAATATTTGAAGCAAGATAATCAAGTATGGGTAAGTGTGCTTTATCACCTTTATGGGAAGAGTGGGATTTTTATTTTGCATAACCATATAGTTCAAAGTGTAAAATACTTAACTGTTTGAATACTTGTCTGAAACTTTTTTTCTAAATGTTTTAATCTATATTTATATTTAATCTATATTTCATGTGAAGAATTTGTTATAGCCCCATTATCATCATCATCATCATCATTTTTTTTACATTCACATTCTTTCATTTCTAGTGAGCTGTAATATGTCAAAATCCAGACTCTAATAGCATGAATAATTATTGTAGTCTTCAACTGAATTCCAGGATGCATTGCATCTTTCCAAGGACTTAAAGCTACTTTATGAAGTCAAGGAAGTATCAGTAGTCCTGTTCCGTACATATACTTGTACATTAAATGACAGCCCAGTGTCATGCAGTGAGCCGTTGAGCAGCTTTGGGTTCTGTTACAAAATTTCATTCCTGTATCTGCTATCATATCCTCTTAGCCTTGCTTGCCCTTGAAATAAATACTCAAGAGTGTTGGTGGTTGCTTCCATTGTTAATATTTTTTTATTTCTTTTAGGTTTAAGTTTGGCACTTTACAGAAACAGCACATTTTGGAACTGGCTCTCTATAGGCATGTGTTTAAAAAACCCGTGGTTTTACTTTTTTCTAATGGTAACTTGATCCTTACTTAACTGTTCCAGAGTACTCTTGCCTTCTCCCATTACTGCTGTACACGGCTGGTTTGCTTTAATGGAACTCAGTAAGGTAGTTCTTAAAACAGATGACTGTTCACTTCCAAAATGTTTATTCCTCATTGTTACAAGTGCATGTCCTTGTGCATAAAGAAATTTATGTGATGACCTCTAAATTAGAATTTGGTTTAAACTTGCCTATTACCTATTTAGTACAATGGGATGTCACTGATGCTGAAAGCACTCCTGTGTCTTTCAGACTGCAGGCACTGGTTTTGAAATTAGGATAAATACCCTCTCTGAAGAATATACTTACATATATATGTATATATGTGTGTGTATATATATATGTGTGTATTTGTGTATATGTATATATATATACATATATATATACCAAAACCAGCTAAAAGATTTTCTTCCCCCTTCGAACCTTCAAAATTTCACAGTACTAATTCAAAATTCTTCATTTTAGCTGCTTGTTTCTGGGTACTCTTTTTATCATCATATCATTCTTAAATCTGTAAATGTGTTCTCAAGTGAAGTCCCCAAGAAAGAGTTGATATTTCACATAATGGAGAGTCACAACAGAGCTATACATAATGTCTAAAAAGTTATGTTGTGTGGGAAAAAATGAGAAAAGACTTGTAGTAGAAAAAAGGAAAGAGGGAAGAATTGCAGCCACATGGGTTACTTTGTATGCTTTTGAAGGGTAGCAGTACAGAAGAAATCAGAGGAAAAGAAATTTTTTTTAAATGTTACGGAGAAAGTGCAAAGCGAGTGATTTGATATTGTTACGGACTCTGTGATGCAGTGGGTTCACAGGACGATACTTGGGTAGTGATTGGGTGGGAAGCTCCATCATTCTGTTTAATCCAGCTCCTGTTATCTCCGCCCTAATGGCTAATGGAGGATCACAGAGGATATCCCTGCTCTTAGGCATTGCAGGTTGAATATGTGGAAAGGAACTTGAATGTGTCTATTTCCTTTTGCTGTAGGCACTGTTATAGTGAGACCTCTGAAGACATCTTCTATCAGGTTCAGGCTTCTATGAATGCATTCTACAGAGATCAGCACTTGATTTTGTCAGTTATTAAGCTTCTTGGTTAGGAATTAATTTGTGTATCAGCTTTATGCTTGTATGTGAGGTATATTTTGAAATGATAGTATTTACAATTCTTTTAAAGGAACATCAGGATCTTTATTTATCAAGATCATCCTTTGGATGAAATTGACTTTGCACGTGAAGAGCCGTTCTCATATCTCTGATTTTTGTGGCTAAAATATTATAAATATGATAACTTTGTATTTTCCATATCTTAATTATTTTCAAAGTCACTAGGTTTTTTTCTGTATTTCCCGTGCAGTGCATATATACAAGAATGTTAACATATTTAACCTTTCTAAAGTATCTCAATTTTACTTCATGTGTACTTAGACAGAAAAAGACTAGATAAAGTAATGAAGAGTGTGGATACTGTGATTTTTCTTCTCTTTTTTTTTGTTTTCCTATGGGGAACAGAGTTTATACTTGGCTCTTTAGCAGTAAGCAGTAATGTTTGAAGTAATCACTATGAGCTAATGATCTTGTATGATGAGTACTAAGTTCAGATCAATTACGAACATTTTCTAGGTAAATTTCTAGGAAATAGTGATATTCTCTGCTTTAACAGCATTTACTGATATATAGTAAATTTTTTGTTGAATATAAAAAATGTAATTGAAATTCTTATTCCCATTGATTATTTTAATGCTAAAATATATATCCTGTCATTTATCCTATTATTTTCTTGTGCCAGCATTATCCTTTATCTACTCTTAGCTTCAGGTTTGTCTTTCTGCAGCCGTTCATACATACAGCATTAGGATCCCTTCTAAAGGTTTTTTTTGTGTTAGTCAGAATAAGCAGAGTTCCTCTAGAAAAGTTACGTCTTATTATCCTGATAAGTTATCTGTGCATACATTCAAGTCTGAGTTTATACATGGTGACCACAAGGACTTGGATTTACTAGTGCATCCTGAGTTGTGCATAGTGACTGTCTTGCATACACAGCTCAGAATCTTATGCTCTGATGTTACACTCAAATCCTTCCCTGCCTTGTCGTGTCTGTCCTTGAGTCCAAATGTTTTTATGTTCTTTATTGGCCCTGAGTACATGACTTGGTGGTTCACGTCATATTTGAAGTGTAATATTCTTTCCATATGTATGGTAAAGTAGAACTTTTTCTGAACTTGTTTGTTTTTTATGAATGTTACGTATTGTTTTAAAGAAATGTGTGTTTTATAGTGTATTCCTGTACTTGCATTACAGTATCTTTTCTTAGTAGAAATACATATGTAGTAATACAATGACAGACCTGTAAATTTCATGGTGTTAGAATTTTTGTGGTGTATTTATGTCTTAATTTTTAAATGCTGTTTGATTGCATTTATAATTACAAAGTAATAACTTGTAGGTGTTCAGTGAGAATTGATTGTATTTTGGTGTTGATGGATAGGACGAATTCAGTCGCTTCATAGAGGAAGAAACCGAGTTGCATAAATGTTAACTACTTAAATGTAACATACTTTTCAGTCTCTAGAGTGTTAATTATTTTAAGTTAGAATTTTATTTAATATTTGGATCACACTGTTTTCTAGAGTATCAAATGCAAATTATCATTGGTATTATGAACAATTAAAAAAAAATCTTTATAACTTTTCTGTTTTCCTTTCTAGGTTAATTTCCTTCCAAGAATTTTTGGCATTTGAATCTGTTTTGTGTACTCCAGATGCAATATTCATTGTTGCTTTTCAGTTATTTGACAGGAATGGCAGTGGAGAAATAACATTTGGTAAGAATACCTAAAGAAAAACAGTTTAAGAAAGTGATTATAATATCTGTCATAATAATGGTTCATGACCACAGATGCATAGAAATGCATTTTGTGCAGTACTGTACTGTTTTCCTAAGACTCTGCAATGAGCAGAACTTTTTTTTCCCACTCTCAATTCAAGCTTAAGAAGTACGCAGAGACAAAATACATTTTTCTCTGTCTTCTTGGATCAAGGTTTTTCATTTTCCTGAAGTAGTAAATACAGTGATGTTCAGTGCCATCCTAATTAAAATACTATATCCTGGACTTCAAACTCCTTCAACAGTGAGGGAGTTTTAAGATATGTTCTGGATCTCCACATATCTTTGAATAATTGTCATTTCACACAGTAAGAGCTCAATATAGAAATTAGGGAGGTCTAATAATTTTGATTTCCTGTGATAGTGTTCCTTTTCTTGTGGAGCAAATCTTACTTTAATGTTATGAGTGTAACTTACAACTAGATCATATATTTGCAAAATTAGGAAGAAAATCTGGCCTTTGGTTTTGTTACCTAATCACATAAGTTAGTAA
Organism: Mohoua ochrocephala; assembly: GCA_013398855.1. Lineage (NCBI taxonomy): Eukaryota > Metazoa > Chordata > Aves > Passeriformes > Acanthizidae > Mohoua > Mohoua ochrocephala. The sequence continues at coordinate 99,424 of VZTA01022314.1, forward strand.
TCAGACCAAATTCTCTAGGCTAACTATACTGCTTTGTGATATTGCTCAATAACTGTTACTAACATTAAAGTTTAAGGAGGACTAGGCTTTATTTTTAAAACTTCGTGTTTATGAAAACTAGATAAATCAATGGTAAGAATTTTAATAAAATGAAATGAGAATTAAATGTTATTTCTATCCAAAAGAATAAAGCACTCAATAAAGAAAATACAAACTATGCTTGCATTTGTAACCACTTGCTGTTTGTACTATTTCATTCTTATGACAATTGCTGTAACTTGCTGGAAAAAAAAAAGCAAAGGTCTTTTTATGGAAACAAACTGTTTGACTTATGATGCCTGTTAAATTACATCATTAACTGAAGAGTCAGGTACTAAGCAATTTGGATGCACAACATCTTGAAAAGAAAATCTTTTAGAATTTAAATAAAGGTGAAGTCAGTAAATACAGTCTTTAGGAATTGGACAAACTACTACAATCAGTGTGACCGTGTCAATGATGGTTTGTTTAATAATCTTACAGAATGGGGTTTGAACTTGGTAGCTCTCATGAACACACTTGAAATAGCTGGTTCCATAATTGAACAAAAAGCCATTTCAGATTATATACAAATTCCTCAATCAGACTGAGGATTGTTAGTTTTATATAATTAAAGTCTAAAAGAAAACACAGACAAGAGAAATTGTGAGAATTGGTGGTTTTCTCTGTATCTTGCTGATTTTTTTTGTAAGGCTGATAAATCTTGAAAAGGAAATTCTTGAGAGGATTTTAAATTTACTATTGGTTTCTTGGGTTTTTTTGCAAAACTAATTATATTGCAATTATTATTATATTTAACATTATGTTATTAACATAACATGGTACGTATTTTTTGTACTACACTTCCCACATTTACTGCTGCTTTTTTGTCTTGGCTTGTTTGTTTGTTTGTTTGTAACATGGGCTACTTATTTTTACTTCATATCCATATCATACATATTAATGCAACTGTGAAAAATGTGAATGATGATACATGACATCTTCAGAATTTGATAACCCTGCAGTCAGTTTCCAAGTCAGTCTTATGGCTGTTTTATAAATGAGACCTGCACTCTCTCATTTTCATGCCACATAAGCAGAAAGGCACAGAATTTAGTTTCATGTAAAAACAGGACAAAATAGAAACATAAGTTTTAAAGTTACAAGTTTTAGTAAATTATTAGAAATATACTGAAATGGCGTTAAGTTTAGCCAGTTGGTGTGAGAATCACTATCAGACAAGTCAGGTCTTTCATAGACTGTGTAATGTATCCAGTCTGCAGGTGAACCGTGTTGGTTATGAGAGCAAACACGAGTCAAGATTTTCTAGCTCAGATGAAATGTTCTGTGGATGTGATTGCATTGATGCCAAAGCTATCTCAGACCAGTAAGTCTTGCCAGAAGCAACATGGATTTACTGAGGTTTTTCTGCACTGTGCATCCAAAGCAAGGGACAGAATCAACTTGGGTCTGTTAGACCAGTAACTTGAACCAACACGGACCTTGTGTGAGATAACATGTTCTCAAAAAATATTCTCATCTACTCAAATTTTCAGTTATCTGGGAGAAGTTAAGTACGCTTGTTGAATTTTAGAACTGTCTCTGTTTTTGAAAGCAAGCTGCTCTAGTTGGGTTCACTTCTGTGTAGGATTTATTTACTGACACGATTTTGAACCATTCTCAAGCACTTCAGCATTTTACAGTCCTCTTGAGCCTCAGTCTGCTACTTGTCTCTTAAAATACTTAGCTTCCGGCTCTCCAGTGATGAAACTATTAGTTGTGTCACGGAAGAACTGAGTTAGAAGATGACTTTAGGAACTCTTTTGTAGAAATACTTGTATGCTAAGCTAATCAGTGTCTTTGTCTGCAATATCATATGTTGAAACATGAAGCCTTCTATCACTTTAATGTCATATACTACTTTCTTACTGCTTTGGGACACTTTTCCAGGAGCTTCCAGAAATCCTGTATGAATGACTGCCATAAATGTGTAGTTGGTATTCTGCAACATTTGTAAAGCAGGCCCATTCCAAGATCATGAAACTGGACCTACTTTGTTCGAGCAAACTGCACAGCATGCTCAGTACTCACTACATGTTTCAGCTGCACTGGACTTGCTGTCAGCTCGGTGAATAAAAAGCAGTAAAATGACTATTTTAGTAACCCATTAATACAGCTGTAGTTTAAATAACTTTTTAATCATGGAGAAACAGAGAAAAAGCATGTATTCCTAATCAAGTGCTCCTACATGTTCATAAATGCTTCCTAGGTGAATATTTTATGTGAAATGTGTTGCTGCTGAGCCCGTACAATACTGCATTATCCATAAAATATTTAAATGCTAGCAGCTAAAGCTCATGAAGACAAGTGATCTGTTTTCAGGTTATTGTCTGTAGCCGGAGAAGACTGACAAGCGCTTTGCTCTTTTGATTATGGGATGTATTGACTGTGCTACTTAACATGAGTGAAACATTCAAAAACACTCCATAAAATTAATGCTGTTGTACTAAGGAATATTATTTTTATTTCTATTCTTTGTAGATCCTTTGACCTGAATTCAGGTTAAAGCAAACCTGAGTATTAAATCTTCTCAAGCTATTTGTTTTTTTCTGATGTTGAAGCAGATAATCCTTACTGTGTTTAAAAGGTGAAGTCTGTGATTATCTGTGAAACTTCTCTGAAAAATAGGTTGTCTAACTGGAAGTAAAAGGATTCTTTGTAATTTATCTCTCTGGCACACCATACAATGATCTGGACTGCATCACTTTTAATTGGAATATACAGTTTCAAGGCATTTTCCAGCTGTTCTTCCATGTAGAGTCACCATAAAGAAAGCCATTCTCTGATAAACGGGAGAGTTTCAGAGATGCTTTTTCAGTTAAATACACATGCTGGTATGGATAGAAAGATAGAGCTAAAATATGTTTGTGGTTCTTCTGTATTCAGAATTATTGTGGAGATAATTGGAAAATATTTATGGAACCGAACTTACGGCTTTTAAAAACATCCTGCACTCAAAATCTAATTACAGTTATTTTGCAGAGTATGACAGCATCTTCTTCAAAGGCATTGGGGGAAGAAAGGCGATCAGATGCCTCATAATGCAACGATGTGAAAATTGTACAATATTGCTGAACTGAAATAATAAATAGTGATTTAATAGTTTCAGAATTTGAGTATACAGGGATACTGAAGTTTGGCCCAATCTATTTTCTTAGACGAGTTTTAATCTGAGAAAGAAAGTTCAGGTTTCCCTTAATCAGGACATAGAGTTTGAGAACACTGGAAGAAGATGGGCAAGAACAAAAGAAAGGAGTTGAGTACAAGTTTAGTGCTTTGCTTATGAGTATTACTTTTCAGGAAACAGGGATCACTTCTAGTACTCACTCCTTCACCATTTCTAAGAGGGCAGCTGGATTGAAAGTGCTAGGATTCGGATTTAATCTTCAAAGTTCTGCTTTCTAAAATAGTATTGGCAACCATAAAAACTGGAAACCTTTTAAAATGTAAACAGAAAAACAATCACGTGACTACAGACATGAGGATAGGACGGAAAAATCCATGTTTTCATCAAGTGTGCCATAAACCAGAATTGCTATTTTTTTTGGCCTCCTGTTAGCTGTACATTAGTTTCCTGTTTTCCAAGTGCCTTCTGCTTAATACATGCAGATAACGTAGGAAACATCACTATTAAGACTTCCTTTTTTCCTTTTTAATTTCATGTAGTATGATTTTTTTCAGGCTTAAACTACAGTTCTAAATACTTGTGAACAATGCAGAATGGGAACCCCTCCTCTTAATAATAATATTGATAATAATAATTTTTTTTCAAAATCATAGTTCAACAAGTGGGAACAGAAAATGAGAACTTCATGTTAAAATTATATGTATTGACAATTTTTTATTGTGGCTGTCATTCATCTTTCAATAGAATCACTAATCCTTTTAAAATAAGAGTAGAAATAAAATGTAACCATTTCTAGTTAAACTTTCTCACATAAAAATAATTATTGTATTACATTTGGATTACTCTTAATATACTTCTGTGGCATCAGGTGCTACAACAATGTCTTTTCTGCCTTTAGCTGTGGTTCCTTATTTTGTGCTTCAAAGTGAAAATATGCTGTTAGCAGAAGTAGTGAAAAATAGCATGTAAATGTTAAAGTTAATTATGTACATTAGGCCTGAAATATGCACAAATCGGACAGTAGATTACTGGATAGACAGGTTTTAAAAATCCCAAAACAACCTTGTTAAACAACAAATCTTTACCATACTTATGCTGCTGCTTAAAACTTACCACCTTTATATTTTTGTGTCCCTAACAAGTGTGATTGCTTTTTTATCACTGGTGCTGCATGGGAATGGCAAACTGTTAACAGGTTGATGGCACTAGAATTGTATGAGCTTTCCACTCTACTTCTTGGGGAGCTGATAAGTCAAAATAAATAATAGGTACTGCCTCAAGGTTTACTTGGAGTATTGAGCTCATCTCCACAATGGGCCACCAGCGAGACATCATAGTGTTTATAATTTAAAGTATTCTTCCTCCGTATATGAAATTGATTATTGCCTAGAATCTTTGGGGTTTTGTATCGTTTTTCTGAGCCTGATAGGTAACAGTGCTTGATGGAAGTTGAGCCAGTCATGTGTGTGCTGCCTGCAGATAGCTGCTCCAGGCATCTATAATTTGTTTAAAATGATTGGGTGGGGAAATTCTGAAGCAATCTTGAGAGAATGTGTGTCGCCTTGGAGGTAATGTACTAGTACACTAGAGTAGTAGGTTTATTGTTCCTGGGGCTGATGGTAAGTTGAGTATGTCATCAGGCTGCTGACTTGTATGCCTATCTGAGAAGAAAATGCATTACTATAAGCCTGGAAAGAAAGTTATCAGCTCAGTAGGAAAGAATTCCGCTGCAGAAAGGTGAGCAAAGAGTAGAAGACATTAGTAAATGAGCAACATGTATTGACAGGGACATTGAATGCATTCTGTAAAATGTCAAACTAAAATGAAAGGCTTGAAAAATAATTTGCTGTTTGCCCCCTGCAGAATAGCTCTGTTGGAAATTTGAAACACTTGTAGTTTATCTTAATTTAGAAGCATTACTAGGTTTTGACTGAGGAAGATGAAAAAAAAAAAAAAAGTAAAGCCAGCATCTGTACTTTAATGTTGCCTGTTTTCTTTGTTGTCAGCGCTTTGCTTCTACTGTGAAAAAAAAAATTAAAAATTAAACATTTGATGGTAATTCAGTGGTGAAAGTGTAGGTGATGATCACATTGTGTATAATTTCTGCAATGTGATTGGCTGTTTGCTGCTTCTCATCACAAGTTACTGGCTGTGGTGACGGCTGTTTCCATTAATATAATAGAATTGGATTATAAAGGTATTGTTGATATATTGTGAAGAAAGCCCCCCTGCTCTTGGGTAGACATAGTAATTTTTAGCACCTACCAAGAGGTGTTTGAGAATCTCAGGTGGCTTTGGTAAATTGTACTTGATGTTTCCATGGGTTTAACTGAGTCAGTTACTTTACTGTGAGGGTGATGAGGCGCTGGCATAGGTTTCCCAGAGAAGCTGTGGATGCCCCGTCCCTGGAAGTGCTCAAGGTCAGGTTGGATGGAGCTCTGAGCAACCTGGTCTGGTGGAAGGTGTCCCTTCCCACGTCAGGGGGGCTGGAACTAGGGGATCTTTAAGGTTCCTTCTGACTCAAACCATTCTGTGGTTCAGTGATTTTTCAGAACAAGTGCACAGTTTTGCCTCTGTACCCCAAGCATTTTGTAAGCCAAGCCAACATGGAATGAATTAAGTGTTCTGTACAAGAGCATATCTTCAAACCCAGACTGTTGTAATACATGCAGAATACATTACTGCGTGTGAGAGATTGCCTGGGAAAGAGAAATGGATAAGGCACCTCAGCTTTCGGAGAGGCAACAAGCTAGTTTGGATACCATTTATGGAAGTTAGCCATTTCTGGAATTCACCAAGTACCAATACACTCAACAATTTAATACAAATTTATTAATAAATTTAACCGTTATGTGCTGAAGAATCTTGACTTGAGATATGTTGATGAGTAGTTGTTAATGTTTTTATGAAGAAAAAAATTGAGTGTAGGAAATCGATTATTGTTTTTTCAAGTAGTATGCAGTTAAATGCTTGAGAGTTATGGAAACAGCAGAGGCTTAAGTCTCACTAAAAGCAAGTGAAAAATATGTCTCAGTGAACATGGATGGATAAGAAAATAAAATTTTTAAAGAAAAAAGAGACTTCTTTTACCTTTCTCTAAGGTTAAGAGAAGCAGTTATTGGAAACAAGTGAAAATATGACTTACATTTTCTGGCTGCTTCAGCACATTCTTTCCTAGGTTTTCATTAGGGGAGCTCCGAGTGTATTAGATGTCAGTTTTGCATGCATGTAAGTAGCAGCCAGTTGGCACCCTGTGTGTATGTTAGTGGCCAAGCCAATAGATCCAGTGAAGCAGGCCTGCCTTCTGCTCTGTTCACAGTTCACTGCCATTTTGCAGGCTCCATAATGAGCTGCACTGACCTGTTTGTGTTTGTAGTAGATGGACACTCTAGCTTGGCCAAAAGCTGCAGTGAATTAGTGGTAAGTGGGGAATTTAAATGTGCACACCTTGATTCCTTGATCTGCAACAATGATGTGTAACTCTACTGCAGACAGAACTTCCAGAGGAAGTATGGCAAAATAAAATAGTTTAGCACTATGTATTTGGTGCTTTCTCTCTTTTTTTCTTAACCTTCACCTTGCATATTGATACTGGTGAGTAGGTATGAGTAGACAGTTAAAAATAGAGTAGTTTTTAGGTTTCTTGTTGACCCTAACAAGTCCTTTAGCCTACCTTGCAGTGGAAACGTTTAAACTGTAGGGTTTTGACTCTCGTGTTTGACCTTCATGTAAGGGTTAAATCACTAGCCATAATCTGCCCTTTGAATATGTAATCTCAGTCTAACTGTGAAGGAGGTGATCTAGCCAAGGAATCCTACTTTGTACACCCCTGTTTTGTGAGATATATTCTGGATATTTCCCTTCCTTTCCTCACTGAAAAGATAAAACCATATAGTGGATTTCCTAGATTTGATCTAGAACTCGTAGAAAGACTATAGAATTGAAACAATGAATGAATCAAGTAGTCCTTTTAGCATAGAGAAAGCAATACATTTACTTCAAGTAAATAGTTTTTGATAGAGTTATCAAATGATAATTCAGGTTCTTCTCATTGCATTTCGTCTTTTAGCAAAACTGTTTAAACGTATAAAAGAAGAGGTGTGTTATCAGCTAAAATATTTTGTATTTTGTTTTAAATTTAAACTGTACGCCACATTTTATTTTGGTTGTTAGCAGATTCTAGGTTGATAAACCATTTCAGGTACTGTGAGGGAAATTTTGAAAAGTGTTCATGCGGTATGGGTAGATGTCCTGTTATACAGTTCATGTGTTTGATAATCTACACAAAAAGCAGGCTTGTTTTGCAGCATGGCAATGCTGTGTATGAATAATGCATGCTTTTTTTTCAGATGAGGTTTTTGACTGAATTCAGATAGTATGTTTAGCATTGAGATTTCAGTTGTACAGTATACATGTGGAGAATTCCATAATCTGAAATGGCAGGTTTTTTCTTTGCTTTATTTAAAAGAGAACATCTCTATCTTCACTTATCTTAAAACATTTTAATAACTGAGACTACCAATTATGTTTTATAGGATTTGATTTTTGTGCTAAGGCCTTATCAAAAGCATCTAATAACGTGCTTTCTGCTGAGTTAATGATATGTTTTAGATGTCATTTCTTATACCTGTCTTCAATAGCCATATTCAGACAGTGTGATTGTAATAATCAAGTTTCAATCAAACCATACTTAGTATGACAAATATTGCCTGAGATCGTAGTGCAGGTATTCGTGCTCTTGATAAAGGGCTTAATTTGACTCCTGGCAGAGACAGAGAACCACTATTGATTTTTAGATCAGAATGCAAAATAGCTTTTATTTGTCATGTGTGAGGGAAATTGCTTCTTAATTAAAACTAAATAAAACACTCACTCCAAGGTTTTATGCAATAATACAAAAAGTATCGTGTTGTGTCACAAATGTGTTCTTTTACAGGTCTGCAAAGGTTCGGTTAGCAATTATTCTTAACAAGCTAAAACACTTCTTAAACAGCTGCTGAAATCATAATTTTTTTGTATCCTTCCTGGAATATTTGTAGATTTACTGTACCCCAGGGCTCACCTGTTGTTTTTCCCTCCCCAAAGCAAATGTCAAAGAAATATTTGAACAAACTCTTATTCATCTTCAAATCCCGTTCAACTGGGACTGTGAGTTTATTCGACTGCATTTTGGACATAACAGGAAGAAGCATCTTAACTATTCAGAGTTCACTCAGTTTCTTCAGGTCAGTTGTTAACCTCGTTCCAAAGTTGGAACTGAGATTCATTTAACTCTTAATAATACACTAATACCATTTTAAATTTTGAGCTTATTCTGGTAGTGATAATCCTTATCTGATACTAATCCTGACAGTTAATGAGGAACTGTTATTTCTCCATACCGGTTTTGTAAGCAGTGTGTACTCAATGTGCTTTAACTTGAATACCATCCTTTAAAAGAATGGGACAAAACATACTGTTTATGAAGTCAACCATTTTACTGATCGCTGTTAAACTGGGTTGAGGGTCTACTTTTTCTGTCATAGGAATTTAATAGCAAAACTAAACTCTACCAGAGAAAGTTGGCGTTCTTAATATAGCCAGTTGTTATTGACGATAACAACTCCCCCACAGAGGTTTTAGCTTATGTAACATTTCTTTTAGTTTTATAAACATTCTAATACTTATCACTTTTTTTCTCTCACTGGCATGCATGCTACCACACATATACTGGGAGTTCGGTCTTAAGTGCAGCCAGCTTGCGGGAGGTAAATCTGATTTCCTGAGATGTTGCTGAACTACCCTTTAGGAATTGGGCTTTAAAGAATTTCGCTTGTTGAACTGCACTTCGTGCTAAGCCAAAAAGTTACAGTTAAAACATATTATGAATTGAACATTGTACTAGAAGGAAGGAAAGGAAAATGTCATCTAAAAAGGATGGAGAAGGAGCAAAGTAGGAGAAATTTACATTGTAATTCATGGGAAAGAAGTTCACAGAGTTGTTGGTCATTGCACTGGATTCCATAAATTAACATACAATGACCACCTCATGATGTAACTTTCAACTGCCTGTCTAGTAGACATGAAGAAAAATAGATTATGCACCTCCAGAGCTGCCTTTTATGCAGTAAAAGTTTTGTATGTACTGTCTTAAAAGTAAGGAGTGATAGATGTGCTTTGACATAATCTGTAATTATTGTCCAAGATAAAAATACCTCATAGGATCACAGAATATTTTGGGTTGTGAGGGACCTTTAAAGGTCATCTAGTCCAACCCCCCTGCAATCCGCAGGGATGTCTTCAACTAGATCAGGTTGCTCAGAGCTCTGTTCAGTCTGACCTTGAGTGTTTCTAGGGATGAAGCATTTACCACCTCTGGGCAACCTGTTCCAGTGCTTTACCACCCTCATTTAGTTTAAAATCATTACCCCTTGTCCTATCACAGCAGGCCCTACTAAAAAGTCTTGTCACCATCTTTCTTATAAGCCACTTGTAAGTATTGAAAGGCTGCAGTAAGGTCTCCCAGGAGCCTTCTGTTTTCTTTTCCTCTCCAGGCCGAACAGCCTCAGCTCTGATCCCTTTCTCATAGTGGAGGTGCTCCAGTCCTCTGTCATTTTTATGGCCCTCCTCTGCACCTGCTTCCAAAATGGTTTGTTGGGAACTCTGAGCAGAGTGATAAATATCTGTTTTGGGTTTATGATTTGTTTCCCAAGATACTGCCATGTAAGATACAGTAGCTTCTTACTGTCATCCTATAATACAAACCCTTCGTAGGGAAGGCTGGTATGGGTTGCAGTAATTTCAGTATGTACACAAACTGGGTATTTTTGTCCCTCCTTTTAGATGCGATTGTTTTTCTCATTTGGTCTAACACCATCTTTTACAATTTGGGGCTTGGATCAGAGCAGGTTTGTTGTACCCTGCTCTAGAAAACCTTGATCATGAGGTTATGAGAGTTGAGAAATTACTGTAAAGGTGATATAAGCTAGATGGTTTGCCCTCTTCTTACTGTCTGTCAGAACGTGGTTGTTTTTTTAGCGGCTTCTAGAGGTCTGAATGACAGCTGAATGTGCTTTATTGTTTGCTTGAATAAAAGGAAACAACTTTTTCTGGACATAGAATTTACAACTGTCGTTATTATCTTGAGGTTAGGTTACCACAGTGATCTTCGTGTGCAGGTTTTTACAGTTTGTATAGGAGTTTTAAATTGTCTGAAATGGATGACCATTTGTGACATTATGGGAGATAGCTGTTTGGGGCAATCTAAGTCCATATTATATAATTTTCACTGTCCTCCTGTTTATTTTCAAGTACTTTCCAATGAGTTAGTATATAATAGCCCAGTCATACTTCATCTTGGATGTGTAAGAGATCAGCTCACTTTGCGTCTTCAAGATCAGTATTAGAAATTTTTCTAGCAGTAAAGTATTTAATTAGGAATAGATAGCAGGCAGGACATGGGTATGTGAAGTTCATTTTTTCAAATGATTTAGTGAAAGTGTGTATTTCCTTACAGTTGAATTGAGGCTTTTCTTTGACAGAGGGATGAATCTGTGGATAGAATCAGTATGCAGACTTCTTATTTTAATTGAGCTGGCCTTGGAGTTTAAACTGTAGTTATGCTATTGTCTATATGCCCAGACCTATTGGAGCATAAGAATATGAAAATAATGAAAGTTTTGTGAACAGTGAGTTACAGAATTTCCTTCTAATCTGCTATCTCTGAATATTCATTCTAGGAGCTGCAGTCAGAACATGCGAGACAAGCCTTTGCATTGAAGGACAAAAGTAAAAGTGGTCTGATAACTGGGCTGGACTTCAATGAGATCATGGTTACCATTCGCTCCCATATGCTAACTCCATTTGTAGAAGAAAATTTAGTTTCAGTAAGTGTTAACAAAAAGTGCCTTGAATTCAGCGTTTAGTAGCTGTGATGTTTGAAGATGGCACTGCTTCTCTCCCACTTTGTCTTCTACCTGTTTATCACTCGCTGCCTTGGTGCTAGAGATTATCAGCTTTGTAATAGAGTGGGCAGGCATTCCTTGGCTGCAGCAGTGAAAAGGTTGGCAGTCTGGTTTACATGTTTAAAGTGCCATTGGAAGCAGTTTGAGTTCGTCTACGATACTTCCCGCTAGAGCAGGGCAAATGACTTGGTGCAGAAAGAATCATAGAATTGTAGAACCATATAGGAAAAGACCCTTAAAATCACCAAATCCAATGGAGGTCATCTAGGACAAAAGCATCCCGTTTTTATATTTGCGAATATGACATCTCAGGAGCTGGAGACCAGTTACAGTTTTGTCCCTTTATGTACTCTTGAATTCTTTTCTTTTTCAGATCAGAATCTGGAAAATCAGTATGTAGATTCTAGAGGTAGAATGGTTACAGCTCTGATAGTTTGGCAAGATCTGTAGGTAAAGTAATGACATATAAATTATAATCTGAAAGTATGTAGTAGGAAAATTACATAAGAATGAAATTTATAAAAAAGATAAAGTAATAACTTTTATCTTACTATCTTGCCTATAAATCTTGCCTTGTCTTACTCATAAAGCATACTGTCTTCCCTAAAATTTATAGTATCTACTAACTTTAGACTTTGAAGTGAATGGTCATTGGTGTATGTGATGCAAGAAGCCAGTTAGTGCCTTTATCTAAAGGCTTTTGCATTTGCATACATTTCTCTTCTAGAAAATTACTCAGTGACACTTTTAATGTATCTATCAGATAACTTGAATAATAATCTGCTTATATGATTATTTCCTAATTGTTTCCTAGCGTTCAATCCTTACCACAAAAATAGTATCCTAATAATTCTCCTCTCATGTTTCTATTAAAAATATCTTAAAGTTACAGGAATAGAAAGATATCTTTAATTCTTTTATAATTTGCTGAAATGAATGTTTCTGTAATTGTAATAAGATGTTGTAAAAGTGCTTAAGGCACTTAACTGTTTTCATTTAATTTTTAAAGGTAGCTGGTGGGACTGTTTCACATCAGGTCAGCTTCTCCTTTTTCAATGCATTTAATGCCCTTTTGAATAACATGGATCTTGTTAGGAAGATATACAGTAATATAGCAGGTACAAGAAGAGATGTTGAAGTCACAAAAGGTAAGGTATATTTCCTACATTTTATTAATTTTTTAATTCTGTCCATTTTGTAATTGGTGATGCAGATGGTTTAAGGTGAGTCAGAAGTGAGGTTATGGCCACTGGGAAAGTGTTTTTTTAGCTATGGGTGATTTTCATCCTCACAGGGTAGTAAGTATTTTCAGTTAGCTCATTAAGGAGAAGATTCTGGCGGGAGTTGTGTTGGCCTTATTAGTTTGAATGAGTAACTGCAAGTCAGTATAATACTGAGGATTTTACAGCTCCTTGAAAGAGCTGCATTGTTGCTTAGAGGTAGGAAGTTCCTAGGGAATGTAGCGGGATGGGTTAAGTTTGAAAATCTGAGTGGTTTTATGTATAGATTATGCCAGTTAGTACGTAACAAATCACTGTGCATGTGAAAGGTTGCCATATTTCAGTCTTACCACAGACTTAAGCAGATTGCTTTTGTAGCCATTTTATGACAGATTTTACCACCAATTTTACTACCTGTATGGATGAGACCAGCCAAACCATTGTGTGGTAAAAAGCATGCCAAGTTCTTTTTATTTTTTTTCTTCTTCTTTGTTTAGCTTATATTCATATGCTCTGCATAGTTTTCCCTAAAGGAAAGCATAAAATGTTTGTTCTCGTCCTCCAAATTGTGCTAACAAATTGCCTAGCAATGTTTTTGGTACAGAGGCATTAATACATCTTGCTTGGATTTGTACTGAGAAAAAAGGCTGCTGTGTTTTCAGTGCTCAGACTTGTTAACTGCAAGTTGCCAATTATGTCATGAACATGTGTAATTTGGCCAGATGAATACCTAAGCTTGGGCTCATTCAGAGCTAGCAGAGGAAGGAGTCTGGACATGATGGGAATAGATGAGTCAGTTGCCCTTAAAGCTGTGAATAATGGACCATTATTCTGTTCTGTTCTGTTTTGCAGAACTTCAGAAGCAAGAATCACAAATTGTGGGTGTCATTTTATTAAGCTTGCTAATTTGAGGATTTTTGTTGTCTTTGGTGAATGCTTACCATAAATCAGAGTTGTGGAGTCAGACTTGGTCTGTGTTGGGAAGGCCTGTTTCAGGATAGATGTTCTCCTAAAGATACCTTTTCCCTTTGAATTATGGATTTTGCTTCTTGGTGATAGAGTTCATTTTTGTGATATTAAAGTTATTTGAAAGGATTCAAAGAGGAAAATTGATAAATAACACAGTTGTTGTATTTCTCTTTCCCTTTTAAATCCAGAGGAATTTACACAGTCTGCAATCCACTTTGGACAAATTACACCATTGGAAATAGATATTCTCTACCAACTTACTGACTTATACAGTGTTACTGGGTAACATAATCATGAATTTTACCATTTTGCAATCATCGTTTTTGTGTTTCCTGTGTGACCTCTTATTTTTGTCTTAATTTTAAAAGGTTTTGTGTTCCATTATATTTTGTTACAGTAATTTATTCAGTGTAAACTGATTTTGTTGCGTGCATGGGTTTTGTAAGTGAATTGTGTATGTCAAGAACAATTATTAATTGTTGTGTTATAGGTATACATATGAAGTAGCAAAATACAGTACTCCTAAAATGCACTGGTTGATGTTTTGCATGGATCTTTAATGCATGCAAAATCTTATGTAGAAATAGCTAGAAATAGTTTTATTTGTGTATTATATTCCTTATTACTAGTAAGGAAGAACTCACTTCTGAATAATCTGTGCTCCCTTCATCTCCAAGCATTCTCTAATGCAGTGTAGCAGACTTCTTAGAAGTGCATTCAAATATGACAACTGTCTTTTTTTAAACTCAGATGTAGTTTGTGGGGTGTGGCCAGGAATACTGTACTGAATATGTCTGATGCTTTACCTGACTGTAATTTGCTCTTCTCTGCCTTGTGTAAAGGCGCTTAACTTTGGCAGATATTGAGAGAATAGCACCACTGGCTGAAGGTGCATTACCTTACAACCTGGCAGAACTCCAGAGGCAGGTGGGTAGAAGAAAAAAAATAATTGAAATTGAGTGGATGTTTACATGTACTTGCAAATGAAAAATAAGAATAATGCACTTTAAACAGATTCCTGACAAGTGAAACATTCTGTGTGTGTTGCTGTAAGGATAGAAATGGGGCAGGCTGTTACACTCTGTATGTGACTAAACAAGGTATGAGGTGTCAGAATGGCCTGTTTAGGTATGAGCACGTATGGATACTTGGATTCCTTACCGTGAATACATTTGTTCACTCCTGAGAAGGCTTTTCACAGGACACGGCCCTCCATGAACTTCTCCAAAATGAGTCCTTTTCCCATGGAAACCCCAGTTTTTCGTCAAAAACTCCTCCAGTGTGGGTCCCTTCCACGTGGCACAGTCTTTCAGGATTAGATTCACATGGGTCCTCCGTGTGGTCACAGCCTCCTTGAGGTGCATCCTTGGGGTGTTCCTGTGTGGGGTCCTGCAGGGTCTGCAGGTGGATCTCTGCTCCTCTGTGGACCTTCATGGGCTGCAGGGGCACAGCTGTCTCATCGTGGTCTGCACCACAGGCTGCAGGGGAATCTCTACTCCAGTGCCTGGAGCACGTCCCCCTGCTCCATCACTGACCTTTGTACCTGCAGGGTTGTTTCTCTCACATATTCTCACTGCCATCTCCAGCTGCCTTGGCACAGGGGTTTTTTTCCCCCTTCTTAAATACATTATCCCAGAGGTGTCACCACTGACACTGATGGCCATGGCCTTGGCCAGCGGTGGGTCTGTCCTGGAGCTAGCTGGCATTGGCTCTGTCAGACATGGGGGAAGCTTCTAGCAGCTTCTCACAGAAGCCACCTCTGTATCCCCCACCCCCGACTTCACCACACAAACTCAATACAGGTAGTAAAAAATATGAATATTAAATGTAAAGCGTAAATGTGTTCTTTCTTGAAAAATGGGATGAAATTATTGGCTTACCAATTTATCTAAAATGACAATTGAGTTTTACTGTACTTATTGGCTATGTGATCTAGACAGTAGAAGGGAACTTCAAATATTTTGGAATTGGTGAAAAGGGTAGGATTAGAAGATGAAAGTAGTAGAATGTCAGCTCTTTATTTCTCCAGAGCTTTACATTTATGTTTGCTAGCCTTGCTTTTATCATAGTTTCCTTAATAAACATTACACATGTATAGTACAGCATAGGAGTTCCAGGCTGTGCAGTTGGATGTTGATTATAAATTGTTTCTTCCCTCAGTGGCTCATTTTACAACTGTAAGAAGTAAAGATTTAGGACCAAATATTAAGCAGGTGCTTAACTTACATTGTTTTGGTTATTGTTATTAGAGCTGAATTTAATAATCTGGTTCTCTTTCAAACAAATTAGTCTGAAACACAGTGTCTGCTCTGTTCTTTATGTTACTGTTCCGTTGTCCTTGGTTGTCATTAGGCAATTAAACACATCTGAGCCAATACATGTCCAAAACCTACTTAGTGGTAACAATCTTCCTGTGGATTCCTGATGACAAGAAAGGTGGAATGGAACGACCCAGAAATGTGGATACAACGTTTATCCAGGCTAATAAGTATTTTTGATGAAGTTTTGTAGTGACATTCCACTGCCAGCTTTGGTTTTAATCAGTGTCTTAGTACTCACCTGTCTGAATAGAAAAAATACTGACTTCGCTTTTCAGAACTACCTTTGTAGCTTGGCACTCTCTTAAAACAAACTCACTGATAAAAGTTTCGCTCGTCACTAGAACAGAATATACTGTTTTCACACTCTTGAAGCACTACGCTTATTTTCATCTTATTCTACATTCTGTGTTAAAACCAGACACCAGAAAGCAAAATAATTTCATTTTATTTAGTTTATAAGGAACAGTCTTTTCTTAGACCTTATCCTAAATGAACGCTATATTAACAGTAAGTTGAGTGTATTGACGAAATGAAAGATATCCATTCATGAAGAGAAATACCATCCCAGTGCGGTCCAGCTGTTCCTGGGAAATGAAACTAATTCTGTAATCAGTTTTATATGATTTAAAAATCTCTTTGTAAAAAAAGATCTAAATTTTTGCATAAAATCACTCCATATAGATGTGGTAGAAATGAAAATTAGCCTGCTTTCAACCATGTTTACTTTATTGTCAATTTTTTTTCATTGTGTAAGATTTTTTTAACGCTTAGCAGCTGAATATCCTATGGGGATGACAGCTACAGTAATTTTCTCTTTATAAATATTCATGATTTGAAAGCTATAGCATTAATTACATTCATTTACATATCCATCTGAACACACAAGTAAACTGAAAACTTTGTGAACACTTATTTAATAATATAAAAGTGACATTTCCTTCAGAAAGAATTTGATTTTTAACATTCAGTCATGCATTCGCTGAGATTAATGTCTAAATGCAATGATCGGATTTTGATGAGAACCGTGTGAAGCTTTGAAAAAAAAAGAATAATCTTAAACCATCTGAAAGGCAGCAGGTGTGCTAAACTAGGGGAAAATTTCAGTGGAATGAAGAACTAGTTCTGCTTCTAAAGCTTTTTGGGGTATATTATTGCATGTGTCTTTAATTTACATGAATCAAAAGAGGTATATCTGAATTTTATAATTTATTTTTGTGGCTATTTTGGTTTTATTATCCTTTGGGGGGTTTTGTGTGGTTTTGGTTTTTTTTAATAGGAAATCATAGTGGTTTTACAATAGTGAGGATATTCTTTGGATTTATTGCTTCTATTGCTCGTAAAGGCAGTACATTTGATTTATGCTTTTTTTATGCTGGTCCGCATGTGCAGTGTGTAATTTTGGTGCTACCTAGAATTTCTCTATTCTTCTCTGTTAAAGCTGTATTGTGGGGGAGGAGAATGTCTTGTGGAGGGAAGTGGTTTTAGCTGTACCTTTTTATTCTGTGGAAAAATGGTATAAAATATAATCCATGTTTTTTTAAAGGTAACGATCTCTTGACCTGATAGGCTTTTCTCCTGTATTGTGTATATACTGTGTAACCTTTTGCAGTGCAGGCAGGTTTTGCACATCCAGTGTAACACCAGTGCAAACAGAGTAGCTCGTGCTGAGGTAGGCGCTATCTTCCTGTGGTGCTTCAGTGAGCTGAACCCACCTTGGCTGGGTAGCCTTGGTGAGGGAGCTGAGAAGTGCGTGTGTGGGGTAGTCTTGGTGAAAATTCCTAATATGCATCAGTCTGGGGGTCTGTAGACATTCCAGCTGTGCTGTCAGGAGCACATCTGCTAACAGCACAGGGTACTTTTAGGAAAAACAGGTTCGTGTTTGGAAAATGGACTTTAATATCTGCTTTACTATGGAATTTAACAGTTCATATCTTGGCCCCTTAGATAGCCCAGACAAGTTATACTGCATGATATCAATACTTCTCTACTTGTCTTATTTATATTTGGAAGAAAATTTGGCCCGTCTTGCATACTTTATAGTGCAAGTTTGTGAACACGTCTTGTGAATCACTTACCTTGTTTCTAATAGCCATTTAATAATATAATTATGAGTCTCTGCAGATACTTTCTGTGCAGGCCGTGTTGTTTAGAACACTTAACACATTTATAGTAGTGTATGTAATTGAAAGGAGTGAGGTCAGCATTGCTCTCTAAATTAGCAAGTGCCCAAAAAAAATCTTGTGGAGAATACTTTTAGGAATAATTGACTTTTTTCTTGTTTTGAAGACATGTTTATGCTATGCATTAATGGATATGTAATCTTAAAATATGTCCTGTGCTGATAGAGCCTGTCTGTGAGATATTCCGTGAATTCCTTTTGAGATACTGAATTCTATTCGAGTCAAAAGGGAGTTCCATGCCTTACAAATTCAAAGGCAACAGAATGGAAAATGGCAAAGTTGTTTAGAGTTTCTGTCTTCTTTTTCTTGAGCATCATTGTTTCAGTTATACCAGTGTGGTGGTTTTGGCACAACTAGGAATATATAAGGAATATTTTCTGAAAGGAGTGTTTGAAAAAATGCTTCATTCATTAGGCACAATAGACATTATCTAGTAATTATTTTAATTTCTTCCTCCTCAACATAAAGCTACCAATTTTTATCAGATTCTTTCTGTAACATTATAAAAGCAATTCACAGATGCCTTTGTTTCCTTGTGCAGATTTTCAAGCTTTTTTTTCTTTCTTTTCCCTCACACAGCAATCTTTTGGAGAATTAGGCAGACCTATTTGGCTCCAGATAGCTGAGTCAGCTTACAGGTTCACTTTAGGCTCAGTTGCTGGAGGTGAGTAATATTTCTGCTTTCTGTTTTCAAGCCTGGGTTAATTTAACACTGGTTTACCAGACTACTTGATCTCATCTAAGGTGGATGTTTTGGTTATACATGTGTAAAATTGGATGCTGGAACCATTTTGGTTGTGCTATTCCCTTTCTTTCCTTATTGCTTGGGTTCTAGAATCCCTCCACAGTTCTTTGAATCTACACCAGTAACAAATTTCCTTAGTGGTAATTCAGATTAGGCGTTCTTCATTATGCACACCTTGTTTTATGTAACAGTGTAACTCATTCTCCTTAAGACTTTTTTTCTACACCTTCATTAATGTTCTTTCTTACTTCCAACATATCAGAGGTCTTACCAGCTTATATATTCTTTGTGTTTAAATACATGCTGTAGAAAATCGTCCCAATAATTATATACTACACCAGCAGTGATGTTGCAGAAATAATACTCTGAATGCTTTCTTCCAGCTGTTGGTGCTACTGCAGTGTATCCCATAGACCTGGTGAAAACTCGGATGCAGAATCAGCGCTCCACAGGTTCAGTCGTAGGAGAGTTGATGTATAAAAACAGCTTTGACTGCTTTAAAAAGGTTTTGCGTTTTGAAGGCTTTTTTGGTCTTTACAGAGGTAAGTGAATTAAAAAAAAAAATATATATATATATAAAGTCAGCAATTTTATGCCCCTTTTTTTTAATTCTAGTACCTCAACAGCTAGCTTCCTATTGGAAAATCAGGATACTTGATATAGTGTCTAATTTTGTTTTCATTTCTAAGCTCAATATTTATCTTCCATTGTGCACCCTTCATCATAATCAATTGCTGGGAAAAGCTGGGCTTTTTTTGTTGCTGTTACTGATTTGCTCCTTGCTGCTTAAGTTGTTTAAAGACCTAATTTTTGGGGTGTAAGTGTGGAGGACATAATTGTAACCTCACCAAAAAGACAGTAATTTTGAAATGTATCTGTAAAGTGGATGCCAGATCATATGCCTCGTACTTTTGCAGGTAGTGGGACTTATTTTGTAATTTTATCTGATGAACAGAAGGTGCATTCTGCTGTTGAATTATGTTGTTCTATTTTACTTTAAAGTATCACCAGTGGAACTCAGAAAACTGTAATTTAAAAAGAGAATAAAACTCTTAAGATACAGGTTAAGAATTCAGCTCTTTATCAGTTAGGGTGAAAGCTATCATGTCTTGTTTTATCTTAGAAGATTCTGAAAGAGTTTTAATCACATTGGTGACTTGCATACAGGGTACATGCTTACCAGCTCTCTGAAATAGATACTCAGTTGAATTCTCTATTTTTAATTGTAATGTCACATAACTTTGTGAAGTTCACATTTATCATAAGGATCAGCAAAGTATTTATTAATTGGCACACCCGTTTCTTTAGCTGCAGCAACGTCACTCACTCACGTGATGGCTGCAGCATTTTGTTCTGCTCTGTGATGTTTTCTGTCAGTGAAGACACTGGACAGTGTCCTTTATGGACAGCATCTAAGAAGCTTTTGCATGCGAAAGTCTGTGGGTTCTGGCTAAAGAGTGTTTTATAGTCTTGCAGGATTTTGCTATGAAAGTAAGTAAGGGAAGGAATATGTCGGTGCAAAGTTAATGAAATAGCTGGAGTCTGTGTAAATTATGTCTTACTGGTAAATTGTTTTCTTTTTTGGATGCTAAATCTTTCACAAAAGCAAATACTCCTTGAGTTACATCTGTGAGACTGATTCTTCAGTGCTGTTCTACAGTACTGTTTTCTTTCTCTTCCCCCCCCCTTCCCCCCCCCCATTTTTGCACAGCAGCATCTAAAATAATTTGTTATTTTATTTTTGGTTTCTGACCGTTCTCAAACACTTTGAAATCAAGGAGGATTCCATAGACGAGTTAAAAGCAGTGTTTTGCACTTGAAAAAAAAAAGTTCTTGTTTGAAAGAATGTCAGTTTGCTAAACTTTTTAATAGCCTCTTTAATAATTGTCTTTAAGATTGTTTAGGATAAGAAGTTCATGTAGTTGTTTGGAAAATGTTACAGTTAATGGTCACACAGACTCAGAGATTTAGATGGTCTGTTGGAAGCGTGTTAAACTAAACAGCAGGAACACTTACGGATTGACTGTGGGTCTGCTACTGGGTTCTTATATTCCTGAGCTGGATTATGCTAATTGTATTGTAATATAACAATGCATCTATACCATAATATAATGCTACAATGTAGTTGTTTACTGCAGTTTAAAAAATAGAACTGAACACAAGCCGGAAATGTTATAATTCTAAATAAAAACTTACAATTTTTGGTCAAGAAAATAAAGACACTTTTGAATCTTGGCATCCAACTTCAGAACTAGTAAAGTTTCTTCTCAGGTCCCTCACTAGACCATGCAGTGTCCCAGGTCCCTGGCACACCAGACATGTGTGCCCAATGAGTTCAGCTACGTAAAGGAAGGGACAGGGGGGATTGTCCTGTGCTGTTTTGTCTGGTGGTTTTGGGTTTTTTAAGTGTAGGCATTGCAGAACCAGATTGTCTTTTCATGGTAGATCAGAAATTCAGGCTGGGAGGGCACCAGTTGTTCCTGTCAACCTTTCTTTGTATTTAATAACTACCTTTCCTCAGCATAGTAAGTCTGTAAATTGCACAGAAAGTACCATGTTGGAAGAAAACACTACACTGCATATATTAACTACTGCACTTTCTATTAAGGTACCTTTGTTCTGAGCTTCCTTTTAAGGAAGTAATGTGACAATTCTGCAGACTGAGTACTTCTGGGAATTTTGAACTTTTGACATTTTTAGCTATGATTTCTTTATACGTAATGAATAGTAGAAAGTGGCATCGATACAGTTTTGTTGCTGTGGGGTTTTCTTGTTAGTTAGCTGGCAAACACTTTTGTCAAAATGATATTCCATAACCATGGAATAACATTAGGAAGTGACCATATCTAATAAAAAAACCTTTTTTAAAAAGTTTTGTGATCTGTACATGTGCCACAATGACCGTGGAGAAAACAGATTTAAAAATAATAGATGCTGTTATAATGTGTTATGTTAGGAAGTTAAGACTGCCATCTACTGATTTTTTTCTTAAACCTATTAGTTCCTAGAAAAGTGTATGTGCGTTTTTCAAGTGACAGTTCATTTTGATAGTAGCTATTTTCCAGGAGCAAGGACCTTGCCAAAATTGGTTTCTGTCCACTAATACCTCTTTTTAGTGAGATAAAATGTGGTTACTAGTAATAGGGTTTAAAGAAGTTCACGCTACCATGTTGAACTGAACAAGAGAAAATCCTTTATGCCCTTAGTTGACTCGAGTCTTCAGAAAACTCAGGTTAGTGAGTCAAGTAGCAGTGAGCTGATAATTTATCATAGTCATGTGCATATCTCACAATTACTGTCCTATTTTAAAAAGTGATGTTAAGGGGCTAAAAAAGTCAAACAAACTCTTACGTAGTAGACATATCCAAGGTATATGTTTGGTCCTTAGCTTTTTTCCTTCTGTACAGCAGCAGCTTCAGGCTTGACTTGGTCGAGGAAGGCAGATCTGGTCACACATTTCATTATCATTTTCAACATAAATTGTAATATAAAATTGTACTGGTAGGAATATGCCGTGCTCTAGCAGCGTCCCATGCTTAAATGCCATCCACTTCAAAGGATATCCCCGGTGCAGAAAGGGATTTCTGAACAGCACTTATAAAATACTAGTTTCTCTATTAGGAAGATAATGTTGCCTTATGATGTCTTTGTTTCTATAGGCTTGTTACCACAGCTGATAGGTGTTGCTCCAGAAAAGGCTATTAAACTAACTGTACGTATCTTTTTTTTTTTTTTTTTCCTCCCTGGCATCCTTTTGTTTGTTAACATGCACAGGATTTATTTCCTAAAATGTGTGAAAGATGACCACTTACAAGCATTCTAATATATATGGCTACAGATGTACTTGATATATATTAGTAAGGAGGAAAAATACCTTAAAATAGTGTGTAATATATTGTATCTTTATTAGGTTAATGACTTTGTCAGAGACAAATTTACTAAGAAAGATGGTTCCATTCCATTCCCTGCAGAGGTCCTTGCTGGAGGCTGTGTAAGTATCTGTCCTGTATTCCTAGGAAAAATTGATTCTCAGTGATGTCCAGAATAGTTGGAATGACAGTTAATGGGTGTGCTTTGTCGATTTGAACAGGAGTGCTCTTTTTTCTCCCAGTTGCAAGAACTAAAAAAAGGACTGTTTCTGTTTGGAAAGCTTAGCATACTTCTGAGTTAAGTTCCCTTGGAATGATGTGCTTAAACAACTTGTTTTGGCCCAGTTTGTAACTTTCAGTTTCAGCAGTGGTTTTATTCACAAAGTCCAAAGAAGAGGGTGCCCATTCTCCCTTTCTGTAAGTTCTCCTGGGTTGCTATTCATCATTAGTTCAGGAAGATATAGGTACTCCTTGAGAATGGAGTGTAGGCATGATTAAGTTTCCTTCAGGGGAGGGGTGGAGATGTCTAGAATGGTTTAAGAAAATCTATTTCTTGCTGATGATTTTAAGAAAGAAAAGAAATACACTCTTCAACTTGCTGTATGTGAAATTGTTACTGATATGAAAATATGGAAAAAAATGAACAATGTAGCCTTACCTTTCAGGTAACAGGTATGAGTGAATTGTGCATTTAAATGAATTTGTATAAAATGTAGCTATGTTAGTCCAGATGATAATTACATCCCTCATCTAAATACAGCTGAAAAACATCTCATGTTTTTGTTGAATCTGAGGGCTGTAATTCAATTGATGTTTTAGCAATCTGTAAATGGTTTGAATTGATATTGGTGATAGATTTCTTTTGGTTTTGCACATTGGCTAATTTCATTTGTGGGATTCCCCGACAGTTGTTAACCCTATAATATGTTAAAGGCTTGAGTTGGGTTTCTTTTGTAGCAGAGAACACTAATGACTTCCAGTTGAGTAGGCTGACAGGCTGGTATAAAACCTCCTTGGCTTACAACAAAACCTGGGGCAGAAAGGTTGTTGACCTCTGCAAACTTTTAATTCAAAGAAACAGCCCTGAAGGGAGGCTGCTTATAGTTCTGCCTGATTGAATTTGGCAGCCTGGTACATGCTTGAGTCTTCACCTGTCAGCGTACAAAGTTTATTTTCTGAGAAATGTGAGAAAGCAGCTCTAATGTGTAGCTAGCAGAAGACTAACCTTTTTCTAGAAAGCTCAGTAACACAGAAAGCAAATACAGGTCCTTTATAATGGAAGAGAATATAGTTCATTAGTGTTTGTGTTGTGCTTGAATTCATGATTAAAATAAAACATCCGATAATGAATTTTATTATTTTACATTATTTTGTACTGAAGTATATAATACTAAATTCAGTCTACATTAGAGGCTTCTTCACTTCCTGCTAGGTACTCCTTTTTCAAAATAACTTCATTGTCTTACTGTAGTGAACATGCAAAAATTGGAGGAAAATTGAGCTTCAGATGAGCTTTCAGAGATTTGGGAGTTTTTTTGAGGATGAGCAGATTTGTAGTCTACCCAAACATAACACCTTCAAGCTGACTGTCTTAGCTGATATTTTCATCTCCTTTTTCGAGATAATATTAATCTCTCTCAATCTGGGAGAATTTTAAACAAAATTATGCAAGTGTTGGTCACAGTTTAGCAATCTGAGGGATGTTTCTTTGTAGCTTCCTCTGGATCATCCGATATCTTACCAGTTGAAGATTTTTCTGTCTGTACTGCTGCTTAGTTCAATTTTAGCAATTCCATTTCTTCCTAAATAGCAGACTCTTTGTTAGCAGGCCTAAAAGGTTAAAGAGTCTGAAAGTATCGGTTGGCTAAAGCAGGAGCAATTTGATATTAGTCTTTCTTTTTTTCATCCTCAGACCTTTTCATTCTCATTGTGACAGCTCTTTTCTATGTTGACTTGCTCGGAAATAGTGTTGGTCTTCACACTTTCGGTGTTACTGTGTTCTGTTTTTCTACAAAATATTATGGGGTGCAACCAGCAGTTACATCCAAGGAAGTGCCACTAGTAAGCTTAGTCCGTTTCCTTGCAGGGGCACACAGGGCTTTGTATTTGGGTGATGCTACCTTTCAGTTTTCCTTTTTTCTCTTCCTTCTCTCTCTGTTGGTACAAAATGATGAGTTAATGTGTGAATGTTTGGATTTTATACATGCCAAAATTATTTTCAGCATCTGGATTAGGGTACCTTGGGTTTTTGTGGCTTTTCATTGCTGTTCAACACTTAAATATTTTGCTAATAGTACACTATAAATATAGGCTAAAATTAAAACATACTTTTTCACCTTGTCATAATACCAGAAGAAATAGCATTATGCCCGCATGTAGTTCTCAGAGATGTACTTATTACTGTCTCTGACCCTCACTTGCCTGTGCTTAGTGTTGAACTATCTCCTCATTCACAGGAATAATGCAGTTTTTGATAATTTCTGGTATGGAACTGCTGGTGGATGAACAAGATGAGCAAGGCATATTTTCAGCCATTTTACAGAGTTTACAGCAGAGACCTTCCATGCTCTTGAAAGTCTTCCCCCTTGCAAGGTATACAAAAGCACACTGTGCATGCCACAGTCCTCAAACAGCAATCAGAAGCATTCTTGTGAGGAAGTGGAGGCAGCTTGGGAAAGGTTCCAGCAGACATGGCAAATTCTCCTCTCTGGATGGTAGTGCTGTATCAAAGCTTATGGATGGTGTTACAGTCTTCTAAGACCCACACATAAGAGCAGGTGAAACCTTTGACGTTAAGACAGCAGTGATTCGGGAGACCTTGTGTAGGCTGGTCAGTATCCTCAGCTCTGGAGTATCGGCAAGCAGTGCTGTTCTGTCCAGCAAAGGGGCCGCTCACAGGCGTGTCCCTCCTCCAGAAATGCTGATGCCAGGAGACCGAATCGCTTTGGCCAAAATCTCACTTCTCAGGCTTCAGTTATTCTCAGCTTCTGTAAGATTATGGAGTAGACTCGCGTTCCCAGTAAGAGGAAACGTCTTCATTCTCACAGCAGTTAACAAAGATTTCCGCCCAGGCAGTGCTGTTTATGTGGTCAGCTGCTTGTCTGTTGTCTTTCCTTCCTTACTGCAGGGCAGGGACCTCCCGCAGGCAGCCCGTGCCCTGTGCTCCTTTAAACCTACCTGCTGGCCGTTGGGCAGTGCAAATGTCACTGGGAAGTGTAGGGTCTGCTCTCTCAGAGCCCAAATATTCCCAGCTGCTCTCAAGCTGTAGCTGTATTTGAAAACTGCAGAGCAGCTACGTGGGGCAGCTCGGTTACAGCAGTCAGGTCATACCTGTCAGTGAAAGGGCTCTTGTCCCTGATGGTTGAAACTGATATCCCATCTGCCTACCTGCCTGAAGTATGCTGGTTTGTTAATCATTAACAGCACTATCCACATTTACACGTGTTCAGAGCAAACAATTTCTTTCCCTACTGTTACTGTAATTAATTGAATTACATTTCATTGTAATTCAGTGATTAACCTGCATTCCTGCCTTTGAAGTTTTCAGCTACCATTAGCTTTGAGTTGCAGGGTGACTGAGTGAGGCTTTGGCAATGCTTTCCTCTATCCCGACAGAGGCCTGGGAAGCAGAGAGCGCATGCCTGATATGGACAGTGCTTCCCAGAGGAGCTTACACGCATGACACATGTGAGTACATCGTGAAGGGCAAGGTGCTGTAGGGCGACTGCTCATCCTCAGTTGGGAAGCAATGTTGAGTAGACATCTAATGCTATGTAAATGATTCGTGATTACTGTTACGGTAGACAAAGATACTGTGATTTTAGGCTGTAATTCCTATGAGTTACACCCCAAGCAATGGATTCTTCCCATCCTGTGCATGGTGCTTAGCATTTTGAATGGATGAATTGTGTTTCGACAGAAAGATGGTTTTGCTTTATGCTGTAGGGAGAAGGACAATGTGGGGTGCCAGGCAGAAAGGCTCTGAGAACCTTTGGAGGTGTAGGCAATACATCTGCTGACAATTAGAGGTTGGGATGTGTGTATGTGTGTTTCTGTTTGTACATATCTTCGCAGAGAGGTCCAAATTTACCACTGATTTTGAAGCTTTCATAAACGTTAAATCTATCATTTAGTCTAAATATTTTTTGTATACTTGTAAAAAATAATTTTCATGCATATTTATGCATATATACATACATACACACAAAAATGTATGTAGGTTTATCAGGCAAATAGGAATGTGTCAAATATTTATTTTTGAAAAAATAATGTAAAATGTTAATGGTTTGGTTTAACAAACACAAAAATATAGAATTCTAGATGTCAGACTGCTTTTCCTTCAAAACCCCGAAGATACTCTACTTCTTTTATTTCACTTTAAAAAGATAAATTTAGAAGCAGAATTAAACTTTTCTACTTTATCTTGATTTCTATTGTGGACATTTAAAATCAGGGAGAAAATGATTGTTTAATCAAAGAGACAGTAAGCCCACTGTAGGTTCATGAACAATGTCAGCTTTGCCTAGAGAAAGAAGTGCAAGTTCTTTTGATGTTTTTAAACAAGACTGGTTTAAGTAACGTCTTATTTTAGCTGCTTCTGTGGGACATAGTTGTGGTCCAGGATGTGGTGGTTTCAAAAAGGAAGGAAGGAAGGGCTTGAAACAGGCCTCTCCCCTTTGGAGCGTATGCCTCTCGGGTGGAATTGGAAAGGGCAAGAGGTCTCATGTTGCAGGGTCATTTGTGTATTTCCTTCAGCCTTTGGCATGTCATGGGGCGTTTGCTGTGGGATCTCAAACTACATCTTTTCTCTCATAACCTTTGCTGTCAGATTTAGTTCCTTTATTTGCTCCTTGTAGAGTTATTTTACATGACATTAAGGTTAAGTAGAAGCTTTTATTACTGGTATTTTTGATATGTATGAATAACCTCCATTCAGAAACAAATTTGTCAACCTTTTTTAAAGTGTCTGTTGCAATTTATGTGTGAAGAGAGGTTTTTATGGGAGAGAAATCTAGATTTACTGCACCATCTCCAAAAGCAATTCAAGGACCGCAATGTATACCTCTGTGTGCATATACGCGTGCACACGTATTTAACATACATAGCTGACAGCTGAAGTAAGAGACTTTGAAAAAGAATGATGCTGATTGCTAATGATTTGCACAGGAGCGTGGAGATTTGTACTGCAAACCTACATGCTTCCAGTTCATTTTTTATTTGGAGATCCTTTGTGTCATTCTCCTCTGCATCCTTTTCTGCAGAGTGCTCTTCTGCTCCCCAAGGCAGCACTCTCCTCTGCCTCGCACGTTCTTAGTCAGGTAGATAGGCTACCTTTTACTAAAATAGAAAACACTGACAAACTAAAAACAACCCTTGCATTCATTCTTTAAAAGAATACACAGTGACAAAGTGAGTTTCCTTGTGTTACATGTTCTGTATTAAAGTCAATGCTTGTCCTGTCTGTACTCGTGATCCGTTGAGGGACCTACCTCATTTGTGCCACTGCACTGAATGCAGCGCTCCTCTCCGTGTGAATCAAATCACTGCTGGGCAGAAAAGTTTGCCAAGCTCCAAGTAAAACAGCGTAAGTCAAGACTTGGATAGAAGGACATACTGCTAACAGGGAGTATTTAACTGGGTATCTAGGTAGTTACAGCTCTTTTTGAGAAAGCTGCCTGTTGAGAAGTCTGTCAACACTGTAAATACCCGATGTTCAAAGTGCTGACGTAATTAAAGAGCTTTTCAATGGGTTTTCTACTGATAATATAAGCATAGAGTTTTCCCTGTATTTTATTTTGCTCAATAACCTGATCACCAACTCATCCTCTAATACTGTTGGAATACATAATTCTGTATTAACTAGATAGAATTTGTAACATTGTATGTCTAATTAGAGTTGCTACCGAATTATTAAAATGTGCTGTGTTCAGAGTCTTTTACTTTCTGTATCAGAAGAGGGCTGTGGCTGGTTTTAACAGAAAGGTAGGCAGCTGTGCACCTAGGAGAGGAAAATGTTAATTGCAGGAAGATTGAATTCAGGGCAGAAAATAGAAATGTTTTTAAATTGGCCTATTTGTGTTTCTGTGGTAGGTGTTAGGCAAATAGGAAGAGTTATTTTGGCTGCTCTGCAGGATGTGCTAATTTTTAACATTAAAATAAAAAATGGAATTTCACATATACATGTAAACAAATAATACATATTTAATAGGCAGGTAGCTGGTAATTGTCTAGAAGGAGTGAATGTCTAGCTTCGTGTTGCAATTTAAAGTTACTTGAATTTTTTTGTGTGGTCCATTGCATTAGGTAGCCAGAACACGCTGCTTAACATTTTATCTACCAAAATTATTTTTTTAAATGGTACAAGGAAATGCTAAACATTTGAAATTGGTTTTATGCTTAATGCAATACGAACAAAAAAAATTAGTCGTTTAACAGAACTTGCCAGATGCAACTTTTATAAATTTTATTTAGATTGGAACTTTGCCTAGCAAGACAGCCAGTTCATCCTGCATGCATAGGTGTGTGTGAACTGGAAAAGAAAGGGTGAGATGAGAAGTAAAGAGAGTCTGAAGAATGCCTTTGGACGTGAGTGGTGTCAGATAACTGAGTAAACAATGCAGTAAATCCAAGGGACAGAGAAGATGGGAATAACTTCGGCTGCTCTGGGAGTTTTGGTGATCTTCCTGATGCTTGCAACAAATGTCCGCAAAAACATAGGCTTTGATTTGCTTTCAGAGAGGTGAAGAAGTGAAGGAATGAAATTAAGATTAACTGTATGGACTGATCATTTGAGTGGGAAGTGTTAAAGACAGTAATTACTACAGTGGAGATAATTAATCAAAAGCAGTGGTTGATCTCCCACTGTTTGGGTCAAGGTGCTTAAGTAAAGCTGTTGCAGTAATGATTTTAAATGTCAATATTGAGTGAAGTTATAAACGGGGCTTGCAATAAAAGGCTGTCAGTGCTCAGTAAAGGCTCAGGGAAGTATGGGATGCTTGGTCAGTGAAGGTGTTGATGCTTCTTGCCCCCAGCCCGTAGATACTGCTGAAGTGCTGGGTCATTCTCAGTAAGAGCTGATGAGGTTTGCAGTGCTCTTTTGTGTCCAGGCTAGAATAATGCAGATTGCCAACTTCTAAACTGTGCATCAGGGCTAATCTCAAATTTATTCTGCCTGCTGCTGGAGAGAGAAGACTGTGCTATAGGCAGAAAGGATTGGTGTTCATTAGTTGTGAATCAATTAGCAGAGAACACCATGCAGGCTGTCCAGGAGGTGCTGTATCAGACTCTTGGGTTTACTTCACCACACCCCTGTGTGCACACCCCTCTCCCAAACCCCCGGCATCACAAAAAGAATTTATTTCCTGGGCAATTTAGAAGTGATAAAATGTTTTAATTGCAGATGTTCTGCATCTATTTACTTCACTAAAATTTGATGGGTTGGAGGAATAGATCAGAATTAAGAGGAGCTTTTATATTGTGCAAGAAATCCTTTTTAAAGTTGGCTGTCTTCAAGTGGTTATGTGTCACAAATTTTAAGGAAGCGGGTTTAATTTTTAAATGAAAAAAGGTGGCTTAGGAAGAGGGGAGGATAACAAGCTTAGTAAAATATTGCTAGTTTGTGATGAACCACACACTTCTTCAGAAGTGAATGGTAGTACCTACAGCAAACCAGGGAGAAATCTAAACATGTCATTTTAAACAGGTTTAAAAACTCTGAAACCGAACTGTCAGATCGAATCTCTCTCAAACCTGAGATGCAGTTCTTTGAAAGTCTTTGGTTAAAGTGCAGAATCAGAAGCAGCTTTACAACGCTACTGCTAGGAAGTTTGCAAGATAGTCCTTCGACACTGCCAGCAGAGTATTCCCCGCAAGTGAAATCTGTCATGCTCAGCACAAAGATATGACTCCTGTTTCTGTCTAGTATCATATTTTGAAATGTTAGTCTTCCTATTTAAATTTTATATTTTGTTTCCACTTAGGACTATTACAGACTGCTAAACAAAACTCCAAACACCTTTTCTAATAATTTAAAATTACACTGTTAAATGCAAATTTACCTTTTAAACAGCATCACTTCCAAATGCAAATAGCATGTCTGCACATTGGTGATGGATTATTATTGAATAAACATAAGGTCTTTATGTGTATTTGATGCTCTAGGAGCACAAGTCTAATGATTATTTTAGTTTAGTATTTCCTGTAATATCTGATAGACTTTTAAACACAGCCACGACTTCTAGAAAGTGATGTCAAGGAGAAAAGTAGAGACGAACGGAATTAATTCACCTCAGGGGACTATAAAAATATAAATGTAAAAATCTATATTTACAAACCCATGATTTCTGATCCGGGGCTTTTCACTTCCAGACAGGTGCTTTATTAAATCTCTCTCATATATTTTTACATGAGAATATCAGCTAATGCAGTGGGAAGTGAAGGCACTCATCACCTTGCAAAAGTCAGTGTGTCACCACATGCTCTAGTAACGCAATTTACTTTCTTTTTCCTTGGGTTTGCAGGCAGGAGCTTCCCAGGTCATCTTCACTAATCCTCTGGAGATTGTAAAGATTCGGTTGCAGGTAGCAGGAGAAATTACTACAGGACCCAGAGTCAGTGCCCTCTCTGTCATAAAAGATTTAGGCTTTCTTGGTCTTTATAAGGTATGTACTTCTGCTTTGAGTGCCTTCATCGTTTTATGCTAAACTTCTGTATTTTTGAAACAAAACCTGTTAAAAACAAAGACGTCTTTTGAATTTAAAGCCAATCTCTTCCTGCAGGGCAGCCCCACAATGGAAAACTGAAGAAAACTCACTTCTATATTAATGGCAGTGGGATACAAAAAAATACTCCCCCATTCTATGCTTTGGGCTTTTATGCCAAGCTACAGGGAGTCCTGTATTGCAGACCTGCTGGCTTCTGGCACTGCTCATTTCATTTGGTGGGGTTTTGTGAAAAGTTTCTTTAGCTTTCCCTGCGTGTTTTTCTTATATTTATTTTGAATCTCTGTATCTCAATTGTTATCTTTGCAGCAGGATATTCTCTTTGTCTTAATAATTTGATGGCAGTGAAACAGTAGTGAAGTGTAGTAGGATTCAGATTTTTAAGAAGTTAAGTAGTGGGATTTGTCAATAAATTCCACTGAAAAAAGCCCGTTCTGTATGGTACTTCAGCAGAATGCCAGTCAACAGATTCCTTCCCTGCAGGTACACTTACTGCCATCATTACAGATCAGGTGTAATGGAGCAGAAGCTATTAGTTTCCTTAAACAAGGAAGAGTGTTTCTTCCCATATCTTCTGCCAGTGCAAGGGTAATACGTAAATTCAGCGGTTTTATTAGCTGTGCACTTACAAAACATTGCTTTATGTGATTTGCCCATAGACCTGCAATAATACTATAAAAATGTGCACATTTACTTTTACTGTTGAAGCTTTTGTTTTGAAGTTGGTAGATGAGATTTGTGACCATTGTATTTCCTTATTAAACTGCACCCAATTTGCAGCATTTTTTGCTTTTTGCTAACGTTCCAGTGCAGCTTCTTTGGCCAACCAGATGATGATCAGTGTGAGGTCTTACAGGGCTCACTGGTATTTTAGTAGTGCCTTTGTGTTTGGTGGAAAAAATGGCCTGCAGGGACTTGTCAGAAAGACATAAGGACTCATCTTTGTCACTTCCTTCATTGCCTTTGGACACATAGTGTGTAAGAAGTATTTATCCTAAGTACCAATGTCAGGATTGATGTCATGTATAATTTACCAAAATTAGACACGAACCTTATTCCAGACACTGAGTTTAGATATGCTTTATTCTTATTTTCAAGTTCCCTGTATTGTCTGTTTCCTGAGACATTTTATTTTCTGTGTTATTTACGTGGTAGATCAAATGAGTTTGTACTCTCAGGGCTCAGGCTGCTTGCTGGATATCCATTTTAGCCTTACTTACAGAATTGATTTGCATTATGTCTCTTTTCTCTGTGTCAGGGTGCCAAAGCATGTTTCCTCAGAGACATTCCCTTTTCTGCAATCTACTTTCCGGTTTATGCTCATAGTAAACTGATGTTTGCTGATGAAAGTGGCCATGTGGGAGGGCTTAATCTACTTGCAGCTGGAGCCATTGCAGGTAATTTTGCAGAATGTTTCCTAAAAGTAATTTTTTTATTCTCTTAGTGAGTAATATTTAATATGCATTCAGTAGCCCCATATAAAGGAAGGGTACTGTACCATTGTATCTGATTTAATCTAAATTTGATCACTGTTATCCTTAGTGGGAGGCGATGTAATTTTGATGAGAGCTAATTACATTTGCATAATGTGGATAAACAGCGTAATGCAGCTCAGCAACTTGTAGTCAAATTTGATCTGTCTGTCTCAATGGGGTTTTACTTGTTACTGAGCTCTCAGAGTTGAAGGCTAATTTGAATCTTTGATGAACATAAAATGAGAGATCATAAGAGCTAAGATGAAAATGACTTACCCAGGTTTGGATTCCGGAATAACTGAAAAGAAACTTTGTTCAAATGCAATTGCTGAAAATAGGGCATTAGTTTGTAAAGAAGCTGAAGTGCCATACTCTGAAATTTAAAATATTTTACAGCTTCTCAAACAAGTTTAGTATAAAGACAATATGCAGCTATGATAAAAAGTTGTTTTTACTAAATGGCGGGGGGTATAGAAATACTAGATGTAGGAACTACAGTGGTGGATATTTTAGCGTGCAGATAGAGATGGAGAGATTCTGCACTGCCAAGGACGAGCTCAGCAGATGAAAACCAAGTATCTGCACGCAGCCTCTCAACCGTGAGTGATTCAGTGTCAGAACCTGCAGTTCGGAAACACCGCTGGGCTGAGCGAGAGCCTTTGCTACTTGTTACAGGTGTAAGGAATCACTATAGATCTACATCAGTCATGAGTGCCTGTGTGTGTGAACAGCAGTTTCCTAGATCAGACTTGATACAGAGCTTGGCTGCACCTGCTCTGTGCCAGTTGGTGTGTTCCTTGTGCCAGAGGGAAGGGAGACAACCTAGGAAACATCCAACAGCTTTGTAGCCCTCTTTAGTATTGCAGAACTGCCAGAAATGGAAAATTATTTCGCTTATTATACTCATACAGTACTCATACATAACTTAAAAAATGTTATTAACTTGTATCTCCTATAAGACTTTTTAGACTGCAAACTTCACAGCTTCTCTTTGTTTCATTAGTGTTTCTGTGTTGCTTACCTCAAGCGATGAACCCTGTTAAAAATGTGTGTAAATCTCACAGGCCTAGTTTTCTAGCACGTACAGGAATCTGCCTCTCTGAATAGCAAATTTCAAATTCTCAGTTGCTCACTGAATTCCTGTTACGCGTGCGCAGCAGGCAAGAACACAGTCTGAAGGGATCCGCCTGTGAGGAAAATCTGCATATGATTGCTATTTGTGTGTGCTTGCAGGCTTTATCACAGTGCTTCTGTTTTCCTTTAAAACCTCCTGAACTGGCCAGTGACGCTTTAGAGTTTATCATCACCTAAAGTCAGTGACTTGTTAAAAATTTTAATTCAATATTAACCAATTGTAAAAGTTCAACAGAAGTCAAAATTAATTTCATAATTTTAAGTCAGATGATGATTCCTCTTTTTAAGGGGATGAAGTTTTTACAGTACTCAGAAGTATTCAGAAATATCTCTCCTGACACAGTTATATACTGTGGAGTACATTTCTGAAAACTTTCTCCTTTCCTTTGACTAAAAAGCCGAGAGTGGTGCCTTGGAAGTGGAGATTTGTTCTTCCATCACTGTTGGCTAATATCACGCTGTTGGGACTAAGCAGACTTGTAAAACACCTTCATTGTCCTCAGTCTTTTAATGGCTTGCCTACTGAAGTAAGCAGCATCTATTCTCCTCCAGAACAGTCCAAACAGCAGTATACACGTTTCTGTAGAACAGGGGTTTTAAGGAGTCGTTTTTCTCATCAACACCTTTAACAAATGGATGCATAGGATTAAATTCCCAAATCAATCATCTAGGTAATTTGCAAAATATGCTGTAGAGTATAAACAGAGACAGTAAATTTGCACAACTAATTTTTATATATTACATATATAACCAATTTTATCTTGTTTCAAACTACTGCTACTGCCAGACCACTAGAAGATGTTGAGAATGGTTTTTGATGGTTTATTTCCTTTACTATCAGTTACAGCCTTTATATTTAGAAGAAAGTCAAAACGATTATATCAGGCACGACAGTTTATATGGACATCATGAGTGAGAACCTGCTTTTTTTGTAAGGTCTAGCCCTGGTAAAAAATATGAAAGTTTGCACTTGTATTTTTCAGTTGTAAGCGTTTCATCTTTTACAAGATCCTTTGTGCAAATTAAATGTGGTTTTCTTCTAAAAGGTGTGCCTGCTGCTTCTTTGGTAACCCCTGCTGATGTCATCAAGACAAGACTGCAAGTGGCAGCTCGCGCTGGTCAGACAACATACAGTGGAGTTATTGACTGCTTCAGAAAGATTCTGAGGGAAGAAGGCCCTTCGGCTTTGTGGAAGGGAGCTGGAGGTGAGAAAAAAATTATTGATGCTGACCCCAAATCTGCAAATTAGCACTTGCTTTGTTAAGGACTCAAATCAGAGCAGTATTTACAAGGTGTGATTGTTAAAAACGTAACACCTTGTTGAAAATGTTTAGCTTCTCTCCTGAGGAATTGTTTTATTATTGCAACACTGTGATTTGTAATGTTTAACAGCTCGTGTGTTCAGATCTTCACCCCAGTTTGGTGTTACTTTGGTCACTTATGAACTTCTGCAGAGATGGTTTTATGTTGATTTTGGAGGCCTGTAAGTCAAGTATTTGCTATTTAGCTTGCACAAAACAACTGCCACGTTTAAAGAAAAAAACCCTGACTTTTTCATGCATGGGACCCATAAAAGCTTGTTGATTTTGATCGCCTGTACTTAAAATTGCAGCATGTAAAAGATCCCCCCATCCTTACATAATTGAGGGAAACTTGCATGCCACTTGTAAACAGATGAGGAGATAAAGAGCCATTTCATATTTATTTCAGTACACTAATTTGTATTTTCATTGTAGCAACATAGTTTTGTCCATTTTCCTCGTGACACTGGAAGTTAAAAGAATTTACAAAAGTATCAGTAAAAATGTAACTTCAGTTTTGGGTTTGATTTAAAATTAGGTAGTGGTCTGACCTCATTCACTTCACCATAGGAGTCAATTAATTAAGGTCAGCTTTAACAGTCTTCCATATTCAGACAAAAGACTTAAGTATTTAAGCCTGAATAAGTCTATTTAAAGTCCTTCCTTACGAAATCTAGACTAACAAAAAGACCTTTTTTCTTTGTTCAAACAGCAAACCCGCTGGATCAGAATCTACCCCAAAAACTCGAATTTCAGATCTTCCTCCTGTTAACCCTGCACATATAGGAGGATACAGACTTGCTACAGCTACGTTTGCTGGTATAGAGAATAAATTTGGTTTATATCTTCCAAAGTTTCGAGCTCCTGCCACCGCCTCAGCTCAAGCACACAGTAGCAGCTGAATCCTGAAGAGATGCTTCAACTGAACAAAGTGATGCAATGGAAAGAGTTCACAAGAGTACTGCTGTATTTTTTCCAGTCAGCTGCATGTGTTCTAGCTGAACTGAGCTTGCAAATCTAACTGCTCCTTTCAAATATTCATACATACCTGCATTTATTTATTTACACGCAAGGAACTGATTGAAGCTGTGGTTCTCTGCCTTGTTTTAACCAGTGGCATGAAGCTGTAGCCTAGACTTTGCCTTGCACAGCTTGCATTTAATGTTACTGTACATATTGTACATCTTTGTACAGAGACATCAGGGCATCTATACACATACATTTATATAATGGGTATTGCAGTTCAAAATAGTTTGAAATGTACAGATGTTTTGAAGGTGTTTTGTTAACAATCGTGACAATAAAATGTTTAAAAACACTTGAGTCAGTTTGCTTCTTTGAATTTATAGGAATTTGTCCAGCATGATTGTTCTTCCCTCCACAGAGAAAATGCAAAGGTCAGATGCACCATTTAATGAATGGACAGGACAGGACAGGACAGAGCCTCTGCAGGAATGCCCTTCACTCTAGTTACAGCAAAGGAATTAAAATGCAATGTGCTGGCTCATAAGTGTTAGAGAACACAGTAATTAGATGAGCACAATTGCAGCACTACTTTATGACAAGGAATTCTCTCAAAATACATGGCAGTACTAAATGTGTAATGGATACTACTTCTACGGTAGCATATTTAAAACACAGTGAGAGATTTGCCACTTACTAACAGACTCAAGAATTTTTACAGCGTTTATTACTCAAGAGTGCCTTTTTTTCTTGAATAGAAAACTTGTTATAAAAAATTGAAAGCATTCTCTTTATTTCTAGATTGTTTTACCATGAGATTAGGTTACTCTGTGGGGAAAAAACCTACTTACTTTTGTATTATTTTTATATGCAAAACTGATTGTTTACATTTACAGGTGAGTGGAAGTAAAAGGAGACGAGAAAGTGAAAGCTTGAACTATTTCTGGCTTAGTGTCTGCCAAAAGTTTCCCTGGGATAATATTTAAATGCAGAGGGATGAATTTAAAAATGTCAGAGGAAACAGGGGAGTCCACATTTCTGCTGTTGTGGAGGAAAATTAGCTACACTGTCCATCCAGCCAGAGATGAGATGGGTGGGTTTCCAGCCTTGTTCACTGAAGTTTTACATGTTTCTTACAGGGTGAAACATCCTGGAGTAAAGCATATCCAAGTGGTATAAACCAATTTCAGGTTCTGTTTTCTTACTTAGGTGACGGCCGGCCCATCAGGGATTAAGTCATTTTATGAAGAAATGGCTTCTTAAGAGCTGAACACTACACAGACCAGCCCCCCTTCAGCTCTAGCCTCTAAGGAAGATAAAAATTACTTTGGTGCTGAATAATATTTAGTCACTGTTCTGCAATTGAATATAGATAACCCCATTAGAAGGCTTCCTTCTTTAGCTGTTGTGTTGTGTTTAAGGAATTTCTTGTTCTCTCCTGTTTTCTGGATAGAGACAGGCTTCACGGGAACTCTCCTGTATCTCTGTATTTTGTCCTGTGCTTTTCTAAATAGAGACAAAAATGGTGGGTACCCACTGGCATTTAATCTTAGTCACAGCTTGTTGACTGACTTGATCAAGGCCTTAGGAAACTTCACAATGCACAACAGCGTTTGTATTTCTTACAGCTCCAAAACTGGACAGTTTGGCTCCCAGAATGATCATTTACAGCATCTAGCATCACTTTTGGTCTCAACATTGCAGGTATGGCTTTTACAACATTTTTAATCTCTACTCAACTATTTGTGAGGGAGGACCACAAGCAGGAATAAAGATGGAGTAGTACTAAATTTAATAACTGAAAATTATTAGAAGGTTGAAGCTACACAAAACTAATGCCATATGACCTGCATGTATGCAACAGTCATTGGAAGAAAGCCTTATCTACTGGATTTCTGAAAATGAAAGTGTGAGGGAAATGTATTACTCAATGAGAAGTAATCTCAGTAAAAAAACCCACAAGAACAACCAACCAAAAACCCAAGTGCCCCCTCCCTCCAAAACCATCAAACCAAGAGACTTTCTGCTTGTTGAGAATTCCTGTGCCCAGAGGTACAAACCATCTCATGATGTGCCTGTTCTTACACAGTTCATGTGCTTCTCAACTGAACGGAGCTGCTGCTGTAGGGCTGAGGAGAACACACAGGGTAACACACAGCAGCATGGCTGCACTGAAAAGGGAGGGACACACACCCTTGAAATGCCAACACCAATGGAAACCTGAACACATTTCACTTCCAGACCCACCAAAAAGGAAAACTTTCTGAAGACAGAACTGCTGTTACTGCTGTGTCTCTGTAAGCTGCTCATAACAGAACTGAGACAAGGAGAAACAGGAAAAAACCCAAACCAGAAAAGTTAAACATTGAAGAAACAATGACAATACTTCTGGACATAAAACTGATTAAGGAATATAAACCTATTTCCTATTTTTAAGCATATAAAACCAGCTCTCCTGGCAAAACGATAAGCTTGTAAAAGATTAAGAACAAATGTAGAGTCCTAAGTTAAAGGCTACGAAACCGATTTAGTGCTTAATTAGTGCAACTCACAGTATTTATTAAAAAAAACAACCAAAAGCAACAGCCCCCCTCCAACCAGTCTTGATAGAAAACTTTATAATGTGCTAAGAAAGAAAGAGAAGTAACCTTTAAACAGAAATTCCAACCGTTCTGTTTCAAGCCATTAAGAAGTTTTGTTTCAATAAAAATGTTAAAAATCAATAATAATAAAAATCTTTAACTTAGTACAGAAAATTAGTAGCACATCTGTAGTTAACAGAATGTAAATCATCATGCTATAGAAATTAAGTCAAAATCTAGTTCCCTATCCTTTGGAAAAAAAAATAAATTTGATAACAGGAGCCTTTTTGCTATTGGCCAAATTGCCAGGGCAGGAAGGGGTGGTTGGGAGTAGAAAACAACACTGTGGTGTGTGTAGTAAAATCAGCTCCCAGAAACTTTAAACTACTGCAGGGACACAGATTAGAGGTCAGGGCAGCTGACGAGTGCTCGTATAATATTTATTTATGAATCAGTCTCACCTTTTAATGCACCAATTCAAACAAAAGGAAATTGGTATTAAATATGTATTTCATTAATTCAGGTCTGATTATCAAGTAAGTTTGTAACTACAGACAAATTTTTATTCACATATATTACCCACTACCAGAGTCTGAGGCTTATCTATATATAAACAATGAAACTTGGAACATATGCATGCATATCATGGGTAATTTGAAGAGTTGGAATTAAAGAATGCTTCAGAGATTTACTACCTAATGAAGGTTAGTCTGTAATACAGAAAGTTTTAGGAGCAGATCTTTTACTTTTCAGAAAGATACTGTTTCAAATTGGACTTTAGAGAAGCCAAGTAGCAAATTTATACCAGGTTAGTGTTTCAGCCAAAGAAGATCCTTGCAAAGTCAAAGTTAACTGTATTCAAAGTTACACAAATCTAAGAATGTGCTTGTAATTTATATATAAAACATAACAATGCAGGATCTGATTTTCAGGGATCTTAATACGTTTCAAAGTCCATTGCTGAATCCATGTATTCCTCCCTTAAGCTATGATTAGAACTGACACACGAGCTGACGCTGGGATCTGCATCCGCTCGCTGCCCGGTGCAGCCAGCAGGCTGTTTGGGGGCTCTATGCCGGGATGCGGCTCGCAGCCTCCTCCTCCGCATCAGCTCTGTTGGCGTTGATCTCTGCCAGCGTTCGGCCAAACCGAGTCCACTCGTCCCCGCGAGGAACCGCGATTTGCTGTGACACAGAGAGCGTTACTGAAACCTTCTGAGAAATAAAGCTGAGCTCGCTTTGAGCGGCAGAACAATGTTCAGAAGAGGTTCCAGTAGGTAAGCTTACCTTTATTTTAGTGTAAGCATCAAAAGCTCTAACTAATAAAAGAAGCAGAATTTGAGATTCCTGCACTGAAGTACAGAATATTATTATAAGCTTGTGCTATGTATTTCCATCTGAGAAACTGCCTCCAGAGGGGAATATGAATGCTATATCCTCATCCCCTCAATGAGTCATATACTACTGCAGTACACATACTTGCAGTAGCAACAGCTTCCCTGTAAGAACAAAATCAAGGCTGCTTCACTGCAAAATTTTTTGTTCAGTACTTCTCAAGCTAGGGGCAGAATTCCATGTGCCACTTACAAAGAAGATAAAATTTCTATGGAAAAAAACATTGATTCTTATTTCACCAGCCTTACAGTAAAGCTTTTTCTTTTTGACTGGATGATGGCATGTGTATTGGTTTGGCACGGCCTGGTTTTAGGTAGCAGGGGGGCCACAGAGACGGCTCCTGTGAGGAAGCTGCTGGAAGCTTCCCACCATGTCCAGCAGAGCCAACACCTTAAATAAAGCATCACTAGAAAATATTAATTCAAAAATACAAATAAAACCTAATTATTATTCCTCTAATGACAGGAGGAAAAAGTGAAAGGCAAGCTGCTAAATAAAGAAACTCAAGTGTTTTCCAATATACTTTGCACAATACATGGCATACATACCTCTCCCACGTCATATATAACTATTTGTCCCTCTGAATCACCCACAGCAATCTCTCTCCCAGAATGTGTCCATCTCACACGGTTCAGAGCAGGATTGCCCTCCACAGTGATGCTTGCAGTGGGCACCTGTACCAATTCGAAACACATTGCTAAAAATGCATCAGGTTTCCACAAGCTAGAGATTACAGAGCACACCTAGGCCATCTGTGCTGCATCAAAAGAAGTGCCCAGCACTTCATCTGGTGCATGGTACGCAGATCAAAGACTCTGTTCACATACAAAGACCCCCAGCAGCCTTAAGCTATCGCCAGTGACATGACCAAAACAACACATCTGTCCCTTGGCCAAAGTACAAACATCTGCTATCAAAAGGCACATCTGCACTCTTCTCGTGACACAGGAGGCACAGGCCTGCTTTCAGGCAGTGACGAGGTACCCTGGGATCTCAGGAAGATTATGACAGAGGACAGGGATGAAATCAGCTGTTTTGGCAGGTCAAGCCCTGTCCAAAAGGCTAGGACAGGTAATTCCACAGGCTGGCATATGGTCCTACAACTTTCTTTCTTCTATATGTAGTTTTCAGACGGTGAAATTTAAGTACTAAGTATCTGTCAGGTCTCTCCTCTGATCTACCACCAGCTAATCTTGGAAAGGATTTATACTATAATGAAGTTTATAACCCACACCAGAAAACCAAACATTCAATTCTCTAAGTTTAGAAACAAATGGCTGCAGTATTTCGCTGCAGTATTACTGTGGCAATAGGAACAACAGTGGTGTGCGGTAACAGGTTTATTCACACTGTTAAGCTGGAGGCTGACAAGGCCTCAGGGGGAGAGGTCTATAATCACTTTCACAACATGGATCAGTGTTACACCAACAGATGTTTTGCTCTCTTGTTAAAACAATTTAATTACTGCTGTTATTCATTATGAGGAGTAATTTGTAACCCTGTAATCAAAGACTTCTATCTATGACACAGAAACTACTGGAACTACAGAATACTTAAGAACAACAACAAAAAAAACAAGCTATGGTAAAAAAACCCCCTAAACTATGGTAAACTCCTGACTTTTTTTTTTTAAGAGTACAAACAATTTTCGAGCTGCATTCGACTGTTAAGCTGACTTCTCACCTCAGTATCATTGTTGAGATTCCACAGGTCAAGCCTGCCCATCCCATCCACGCAGGCAAACAAGGCAGGGTGAGTTGGAGACCACATCACGTCATAAACATAATCCGAGTTGTCTTCAAAGGAGTAGAGAGGTTTGTTATTCTGAAAAGAAGCAAAGATAACAATGTGATCACCCAAACCCCACATTTCAAAATTATAAAACTAACAGGTAAAGCAGAATACAGAACTTCAACAGCATTACCAGCAATAAGTAAAAAGTGATTTGCATTTTGACTTGCTTTAAAAAAATGCCACTACAAAAATCAGCCAGAAACGAATGCTTTTTATTATTAAAGGTATGCTTTCCAAAACATGCCGCCATTTTGCTGGCTGCTACTATAAAATAATCAATAGCAAGCCAATTGTAAATTGTAAATTTAATGCTTTAAGAATCTTGTAACTCAAGCCAATGATAATTCAGTGACTATTACTCGGAGATTTTAACTCTGCTTCCTCTGCTTTCCATTCCTCATGGCATCAGACTAACAGAGAAAGAAGTCATTCTGGCAATGGAAATAACAGATATTTCAATGGTGAGCCTCATCAAGTTTAACTGACATTAGTTTTGGTGCTGTCCCTTAGTCCTCCAAAAAATTGTAGCAAAACATTTGCCTTATGAATATATGAGGTAACTGACTTTATAACATGATTTACATTTGATTACATTGTAATCATTGTTGATAACAAAGGGCAAAAGGGTGAAAAGAATGGATCAGAAATATACAAATGATGTACAAGCTGAAAGCAAAGTTTTATGCTGTTAATCTTAGTTTTGCTCATCAGCTGTCTCCTCTTTGCAGGGCTGCAGCTAAGAACCTCAGAACTTCACACAATTTGACTTCAGGTTAGTGAACTCCCTTAAGTAGCTTACATTATAGCACCACCTTGTGTCAAGGGCTACGAAGAAAACCACTGAACTATCTAAGTTACCTTCGTTGTCCAAAGCTTTACTGTCCAGTCAAAAGAAGAGGTGACAAAAAGATGTGAGAAGTCTACAGGCCCAACTGCTGCATGGCAGTTGATACCTGTGATTGGTCCCTGGTGTCCTTCAAACATCTCACTGATTCCAGCTTTGCTGTTTCAGAATATACAACCAAGGTTAATTGATTTGGAAACCAAACATCTGCAGACAGAGAGAGCACTGAAATGCAATTTAAATACAGCCACGAGAAGGTTTTGCTGCCTTATATGGATGTCACCCCATTGCAAAAGGCTTCAC
Organism: Mohoua ochrocephala; assembly: GCA_013398855.1. Lineage (NCBI taxonomy): Eukaryota > Metazoa > Chordata > Aves > Passeriformes > Acanthizidae > Mohoua > Mohoua ochrocephala. The sequence goes on from VZTA01022314.1 coordinate 142,386, forward strand.
CACAGCAGGATCACAGAAGACCAGGCTTGAAAACAGACCGTAAGTTCAACATGTATTTTCTACTGACCTGACGTGCCAAAACATATCCTAGGGACAAGAGACTCATTCAGCAAGTACCAGTCCACACATTTAACTATGTTGGCCTCCAAGCAATAGCTACAACTTCCATTCATACAAAGAACAAAATCCAGTCTCAGGAATAAGCATAAAACTCCCATTAAACTAAGAGAAGTTGCAAACACTTTATGGACACGAGGTTCAGACATAAACCAGTAAAAATATATCCCTAACAGCCTCCTATCAGGGGTGATGAAAAAGGAGGGAAACAGACGGGAAGGATGTTACACAAAAGTGATACAATTTGGGGTATTTTGGAACCAAAAAAGCTGTGCAGCAAGGTGATATGTATTTGAGATGAAACCTGGACACTCAATTGTATTTAAGAAAGCAATTGATAAGATACAGTCAGACAATTTCAAAATAGATTGAACAGCAGGAGAACAGCCAGCCAATTTAGGATTTGTGCGTGATGTTACTGTACAATTATCTACAAAACTGATACGAAGTTTGGAATGTTCTGCTACAATTCAAATGAATAAAACCACAGTGACCTATGCTGTCCTCATCAACACAAACGATTCGTAATACCAATTCAATATTCCAACTATTGCTGTTTTTAATGAAGCTCTTACTCGGGAAAAAGTGAACTGGAATTCAGACAGAGATGCTCTTCAGTGCAAAGGAGAAAATATGAACTTAAAAAATGGTGAGTGTAAAGCATGCAGGAACTCATCCTTTCACTACTTTTAATTCCTTTGAATAATTAAAGTTTGTATTCACCTGCCATGACGGCATGCAGTGTACACTGAGCCTTCTTCGCTGCCAACAACAAAATTGTTGACATCTCCAATAGGGAAAGACATGCAGGTAACAGCCACAGCCTTGGACTGTTTGTGAACCAGCTCCATGCTATCCTGTAGTGAAAATATCAGCAACTTACTTTATAAAAAGAAATACGAAAACCTACAAAATCCTTTAGATTTCACAATAGGAGGGTTTTCTTTTTATTTTACTTGGATAGATTGGGCAGGAATAAGGAAGTTTTCCTACTACATTTGTGTTCACCACTAACACAAGTACACCAAAAACAGACAAAAGAATCAACAGAAAATATTTGATTCCACAGCTGGGGAAATATTTTATCAAATATCGAGCTACCTTAATTTTATGTGTTGGGAAAATGTTGATTAATGTTTATTAGACCAACTGAATTTTTAATAAAACATTAATCTGGAATAGATACTACATATATCCACAGTTATCTTACCTGAGGTTGGGAAAGCATATCCAGACTCCAAGAGCATATTTTCCCATCAGTTGAGATACTGATCAAATTATGAGCATTCTGGGTCCCAACCACATTTACACAGTACACCGGGTGCTAAGAAACAAAATATTATCAGAAAAGGATTGACAGGTAATAACCAGTTCTGATATAATTAATGTACAGTAAAATATACAACTTCACCATTTAACAAAGCACAAAAGATTGATCACAATTAAAAGTACAAATGATACTCCCCTATAAAACTGATACTTGTTTTTTCTGACACTCTGGTTTTTATTAATAGCCTGGTTCCGAAGTGGCAAAATATGGACATCAACATTTAAGCATTGCCAACCAAATGCACTGGACAGAATTCCCTAGACATTAAACACATCTGAACAGGGCACAGTCCATGGAGATATTTCACCTCCTACCGTGTGAGCAGCAGCTGAAAGCGGTGTTCTCTGCACTGGGGTTCTCTTGTTGCTGCGATTATCCCACAGCACTATCTGGCCCGAGTATGTGCCACCAACCACCAGGTTGGGATGAAATTTTGCAAATGTAGCTGACATCACTGCTGACTGAAAGGAAGAAAAACAAACAACAAAATACACAACCCATCATTCAATGGCTCCATGTCTAAAACTAAAGGAAACGAGGCCAAATACCAGAACAACTTCTTTGCCTAAATTTATTCAGTACAGTATTTCACTGCCCAATTACTTAAGGATTCACACACCCTTTGTAACCCCTCAACAGTCTTTTTGTTTCAATTTATAATTATAAAATGAAGCTTTCCTCCTCTTTTCTTTCACATGCATACATCTGTATTCCTCCCAGCATAGCTTATTAGCAAAGGAAGGCCCAGTAACACACAAGATTTTAATATTGTTTTGCCATATTCTGTAGTCATTACTTCTTAGATAATGTAGAAATACATTTTGATATAACAGAGTTACTATTGCAATCTGGGCTTTGACAGTAATGTGACAACATGAGGTTAAATTTTGATTCAACTGTGTAATTTTCCAAAATGATGGAAAAAATGTGGATATCTTGGGCTTGGCATAATGGAAGAGATTTGCATGTTTTTATCTTTCAGAAAACTACTAGAAAACCTCCATCTGCCTTTTTCTTGATGCATATGTTTCTAGTTTTCATCCTCGTTCCATTTCCTCAGGCTGTCTTCATTTTATTCAGAGAACTAAGCTGTAGCATACAATCCCACTCAAGCCCCTTACATACAAACCTTTGTGGTTCAACCATTACACAAGAAAGTTTTCCTGTTTTTTAAATAAAAACAGAAAATGAGTTCTCAACCAAGACTGAATTCTGAATGATGTCAGAAATTCTGAAACAGAATAATATTCCTCAGCTGAAGTCTCTAGCTATCAACATCTGTTGGCAAATAAATGTGGTTAAAGCGAATGCCAGTCCAATGAAATTATTATATTGACAAACATAAGGAAGGTACTTGTCCAAATTCATCAACATAAAATCCCTCTCAAGACAGAATCATACCTGGCAGTGAAAGACATACTCTGGGGTAGTTTTCTTGTACTTCATGTTCCATACAAGGGCCACTCCATCAGGCTCGTGAGGCGCATCCTCATTGTTGTTGTAGGAGGCTACAAGTAATTCTGGATACTGCAAGGTAAGTGGAAAAGACTCAAAGTAAGCAAGATGACTGGCTAATGGACCAGATAATCCTAGAATCTTTGTTTTCTTTTGCCAAAAGAGGGTTAAAAAACCACCTTGCATTATAAAGGCATGAAAACTTGTCAGTTAAAACTGGGAGTGTTGCTAATTTAGCTCCTAAAACAGCATTAAGGTACACATTAGTCTCGTTCTTTCATCATCACTTGCTTTTAACTGTAAAACCCGGTACTTTTAAGTGAAGCTGAGTTACCTCTACAAAGCAGTCCAGAAACCAACTTTCTTCACAATACGAACCTTTTGCTACCTTTCACAAAAGATTAACAGCTCTGGCTACTTTTTGCAAATCGTGGAGCACATAAGGAACACATTTAGAAATACAGCCTGTATCAACCGTGCTTTTATGGGACTCAAATGCACAGAACTACAACAATTTCCAAAGCCAACTGTTTCATTTAAGCATTATTTTTTACCTGAGATGACCAGTCCAGACAACTGACAACACGATGCTTTGACCAGCGTTCATCAAAAAACTGCCTATTTAAGGACAGTTTTGCTCCTGCTTGAATCTCTCTATAAAGACAATTAGGAGATATTAATCTTAGATCACTTTTTCAATTAAAATGTGCTGGACATTCACAGAAAAGTATTCAACATTCACATTACCCTTCTTTGTCCTCTAAATCTCTTCCACTGTAGTCAAAGAAAATGTTGATTTGCTCAGAAAGGGCTCTTTCAACAATCCTTGTGGAGTGGTCGAAAAAACTTAAAAATTCTTCAGAATGCAAAATTTGTTGCTTTTCCTCCTCTGTGAGTTCATGAGGGGCAGCTGAAAAAAATTTATACAGACATTTTCTGGACTGCACACTTTCACCAATTCTTTTCAAGAAAGAAAAACAGTTTTTATCATGATTTTTAATAATTTTTGGATTTTGTGTTTGGCTGGCTAATTGGTATTTAACAATGAAATTAATTTTAAATTAATGAAACAAAAAGTTAAAAATGTATTGATGACTTTCTTTACAGCACACTCAGAATGTCTTGAGGTGAACAGTACCTTCTTCCTCCTCCTCTTTTTTTAATGTTTTTTCTTCCTCAGGTTCAACTAACGGTTTTGGTGCAACCACGTCATCTTCCTCTTCCTCATCTAAGGAGAAACATTATGGTGAGACCGGCAGTGTTTCTGAAGGGGAACAGTAACATTCTACGTGAATCTCAAATAAGCTGATGTAAAATGGTATCATGTAGCTTAAAATGGTTGCATTTGTAAAACGTGGTCCCAAGGATAACATTATCACAAACCAAAATATCATTGGAATACCGTCTACATCTGGGTATTACTGGCACTGAGTTATGTAGTTGCATAAACTGAAATAAGACACGCAGGAAATTGTAAAGAATCCAAAGTGGAAATCTGTCTTCCAGGCATTTATGATTCCACACAGAACCATGCGGTGGAGGCATGTTCTGTGTAACACACTGACACATTAATGCCGCAGAATAAAGAAAAATCAAATGTCTAAAAGAGTCTACAGAGCAGCTGCTTACTTGTGATCTGAAACCATCAGTCTAATGGGTCTGCACATGGCACGAAGATGGCTTACATTAGCTTTCAGGTTGCTATTCTGAGAGGCAAATTTTGCTAAAGATAATAGCGGAGAGATTACATTTTTTCTGTCATTCTAGATGCAAGTCTCATTATCTGTATCATGTTTGGCAATGAGAACTTTACAGGAAAATGTGTTTTCCCTAATTGCAATGAATAACATAAAATGTTAATGTTCAGGAATACTGACAAGGCTTACAGCACTTGCTGCATTTCTACATTTCATTCTTTGAATCCTGTAAACCAGAAAATACCTTTAAATTACTTAGAATTGTGGGATATGCTGGCTTTTCTTCATCCACTTTCTAGAATAAGCTTCTGAAAAGACTTGTTTTTATTGGTTAAACAGCTACGTCATCTGCTTATAAGGGAATGGCAGCAGGAGACTGCTGCATGCCTCATCACCAGTAATGAGACAGTATTCAACAGGGACTAAGCTTGTTTGTTGCAGCCATCTCCCTGACCCATGTTCAAAGTTATCTAACACAAAAAGTAAAAAAAAAACCAAAATCCACATGCATGCACACAAAAAGAGGGAAAAAAAAAAAGGGGTGGTCAAGGGATGGGAACCAGCTGCCAAGCCATGGTCCCAGCAGCCAGGACAGCTGACTAGATAGCAACAACCAGATGGTACTGCAAGGATTGTCTCTCTGCTATGAGGTGGCAATGGGATGGCACAACATTTTTCTGCCTGACTGCTTCCAATCATGTCTTTCCCCAATGGCAAGCCTGTGCAATTACCAGCACTCCAGGAGGTCTACAGACAAGCCTTTACCCTGCAAACAAAATACAGCTTGTAGGCCATACCAGCTGCCAAACCACACACATAGTGATAGGTTTAAAGAGGTCGGAAAATCTTTCTAACTCCATAGTATAGGCAATAAAAATATAACTGTACCTGCAGGAAAGAAAGCTTTAAATGACACTGTATAATGCACACAATAATACAAACTCCAACTTAATCAAAATGATAATGACGTATGCCAATCCTACATTACTTGAAATTGAGCGATTTTTATGTTCTGACAAGTTTACAGAACTAGGATAAATGGCATGAATGATTTCAATATATGCTCATACTTTTGAACCAAATGGTGAAGGTTAAAATCTTTCCTTTCAAGGGCCTCAATCAGCCACAAAGGAAAACAGTAATCACTGTCTTTTCAGCCAGCCCAACCGCATTTGTCAGCCCTTTCTCCGTCAATGCAGCCAGAGCAATCAACCTGCCAAACATTCAGAATGGAAAAACAATCTGAAAATACAGGGTATAATGCACCTGCCAGTGAAAATGGCCATTTCAAGAAAAGCTAGTGATCTCAGTGACCCTGCTGAGGAGGCGGTGGTGCAAAGGGGAAAGAACCCGTAAAAGAATTCTTAGTGATCTCCACTCTCTTGCACATTGACACTTCCTTACAAAGCATGCCAATTACAGCTTTTGTGCTACTTAAAAAAAATGAAAGCTTTTTTGGGCAAAATAATCACGCAAAGAAACAGAAAGACACTGCTCCTTTTTCGATGGCTTCGCGTGTACAGCGGACTCGTAACCTGAAAACCGTATAACTTGTGGCCATTTTCAAGAAGGGAATTCTTAATGTCAAATAACTACAGGTGTGAACAATGATTAATTAAAAAATGTAATATGAGTTAACACACGTGACTTCGAGAACAACACACACGGGATCACGTATTCAAATTATGGCCGCTTGGATAAAAATCCCCCTCTTTTTTGCCCTGCCAATCAATCTTGCAGAATTGAATGGTGCCTTCAAATTTAGAAATTTGGTTTTGGGTCACCCTGGATACATTATTCTAGCTTTGAAAGTCCCAAATTAGAAATTTCAGCCCAACCCCCCATTAGTCATACTACACTGATTCTAAGTACCATTTTCAGTGACAGGAGTCAAATTCTTGTCAAACGTAGATGGTCAACCCCTTAGTGCTACATGACCTTCTAATCTACATATTTTATTCAAAAGATCATATAGTTGATTGCTCCTGCCTTTTAATGTTTGAAACATAAATGGCATATATTATACAGAGCTCTAAATTCCTTCATAGTACTTTCACTGCATACAGCCAGCTGATATTACTGCATTTAAATGCAGGATACAGCACTTATTTTGATATTCTCAAAGCATCAGACTTGAAATTGAACATGTCATCTCACTGATTTATCTGTAACTGCATAAATCTAAAACCTTCTCTCTAAAGAAGAGTCACATCCAAACTTTCTCATTAAGGGATCTGGAGGAAAAAAAAAACCCAAAATTAAAAAAAAAATCCCCACATATACAAGTTCTTGACCTCATTATCCAAAACTAGAATGCTTTCTATTCCAAACCCAGGAAGCTTTCTCACAGCTCACAAAAAAGGCACCGTTAAGCTGCTGGACTAAAAATGAGATAAGAAATGTTTGTTTTAATTACTTTTCCTGTCTCTCCTTCATCTTGAATTTATTTAATAGCAGGCCAGATGCCAGAATTTGCAAGGAATTAGCATAATGATAATATAGCACCCACCACCCACTGAAAGACTGGACATACTATTTCTGAAAAAGTTCCGAGCTAGTAAGTCAAGAAGCCATGATACAATGGTGCACTGCATTTATTTCACATCAGCTACCCAAATTTGAAACCGTAAGGGCACTCCCTAACTGCATCTGCCTTATTCATTATGGACTGTATCTACTGGCATTGATTCACTTCAATTGTCAGCATACCAAATACGATTTCAGATTTAAAAAAAGGCTGCAAAGACTTGGAGAAGTCACGGGGCCATGAAGACAGGAAATGGGACTCTATGTCACATCAACATATCGATGAATATTCATTATAATATGCTAAGGGATTAACTCCATGTTGTTTCTGACAGGCAATCAGGGGATCTAAGGTTACATACAAACTGAGCAGTAAAGTAGCTGCTATTTTTATGCAATCTTTAATAGCAACAAATGTCTTGTCAATGAATGCTAAAACCAGATTTAATGAACCACTGAATTTTTACTTTGAGTTAACATCAAAATTGTGATATATTTTGGCAAGACAGAGAGAAAAGCAGTGCTGTAAATTAGGCTGCACCTAGCAATAACACTGTAGAGTATAGTTCCAGTTGTCTGAGTAATCTGTTGCTGCAGAGTAGGTTAATCAAAGTTTAATCATCTGTGAAATGGGTGGCTTTTGTTAAGCTGAATGTCTTCACATCAAGTTTTCCTATCTGTATTTCTGTACATTTAAGGCATGTACTAGATAATATAGAATCACAGAATATTCTGAGTGGGAAGAGACCCACAAGGATCATACATGAACATACAATGGTCCGTTATTTCTTTAAAAAATACTAAAATCCATAAATCCTGCATTCGGTGTACCACCATCCAAGAAGCAAATCCTATACACCATATTTTTATTACTCTGCTTAATATTTTAATTCTGTGTCTTGGAGATGTTAGCAGACAATTATTCCTCAAAGAGTGGAGTGAATGCAATAATACTGTCTGCAGTCAGCTGCGATTGCACGTGCACAGTATCGTACAGCAGCACTAAGTAGCAAGTATCCAGTTAGCCCTGGAAAGCCTTTAATTGTGACAGCTGAGCAAAATCATATTCCCCTATACACCCATCTTTCTTTGGATTAACTGATTTCTAGGAGAGATCTCGATTTTATTGTTTTATAATATAGAAGAATCAATCTTCCTAAGGCGGTTTCTCAAATACTTTGAGGTCATAATAAATCAACATATTAGTACTGCAATAAAAAAATGGAAGTTGTGAGAACTGTTAGAACACTAAATGCCTTCATCTCTTAAGAAAGCTGTCACATTTCAAAATTAATTTAACTGTTACATGAATCCAAACACAATGCCAAGTGTTATTTGAGAACATGAAGTCTCTCCTATTTAACTCACTTGGTATGTGTTGCCACAAATATTTCCATAACAACTAGAAATGGTTTTAATCTAAAACTAGTTTACTTCTACTTCCCATCTGTCCCACCAGACAGACTGGTTGTAGTTTGAATGTTTCCTAATTCAGCTTACAATGTAACTACATAACCACTGTAGCACACAGAACTGGAACAAAGAGAACTATTTCGTTTGGTGATTTGTTGTGGGTTTATTGGTTTTATTTCACGTGCTGTCCCCCCTCACCTTGTGTGTTAGCACAAGTGGACCTAAACAAGCAGAATGGCTGCAGAGCACATCTAGTAAAACTGCTTCTATTTTCCTTATTCAAAAGCATAGCTCCAACAGTATTTTAAAATCTCAAGATATATTAAGAAGAGTCCAGTTCACTTCACTTTATAAAAACCTGTGAACACTGAGCTAACCTAGCTCAGATGCAACTTGCTGCTGTATAAGGCAGCTATTGCAGGTGTAAGTTCAGTTGCAAGCTCCACTTTCAAGTGTACTTCACAAGGTTGTTTTTGTTTACAGTACATGCACTCAAATAAGCACAACAACTCAGACTGTAAGAAATAAGAATCAATAAGATATATTTTACAGAATTTATCTAATTGCACCCTGTAAATTCAGCATATTGCTTTTGTGAATTGTTTTAAAGAGTTTAAAATTTTCTTCCACCAACAAAAATCTCTTACCCAGTAACTGTTTTTTCTTTTGAATGCAGCATGATTTATTCTTTTTTTAAACCTACATCCTATTTCACATATCATTGTAAAATGGGAACATAGAGCTTTTTTATGAATGTATTCAGGTAGTCTTAAGATAGACCTTAAAAAGATCCTCAACGCTGAAATGATGAAAAGACACCTGTGAATTTTGTGAAGAACACGAAATAAATATATTTTAAAAATTTACGATGGCCCTCAAGAAATCAATATTTGTAAGGTGGAATGGATCAGGAGACAATACATGTATTGAGACAGCTTTCTGGTAAATGCAGAAATAGAGATGACCACTGTTCCATTCCGCTACAGTAAACCTCAACTACAGCCTATCTACTGTGAAACTCAGATCATACAATCCCAAGCAATTTCCACTGTCAGCAGGCAGCAGAAGTAAAACTCTTCAAGTACATAAACTATGAACTAAGTCTTCAGATTCCATGAACCTGACAGAGCGGAGGAAAAAAGACCTGACAGGTTAGAGAAAGGAAACATTGAGGGCATGGGAGAAATGAAAGCAGGAAAATCCCAAACACCTACCTGTGCAGGGATACAGATAAAATAAAAAACAGAAAAGAAACAGTTAGAGAAAAATCATATTCTCTGGCTCACTGAATAATGAAGTTTCAAAGATGTATCCTTGAATAATCACCCAAAAGTTCACATACCAAAGAGTAGGAAAATGCAAATTTGTGAATGTAGAAGTATGTCCTAAAATTGCTAACATAGACACGGTACTCAAAGTCAGTCATATTAAACAACCAAGAGATTTTGTTGTACAACTACACAGAAGCTAGGTCAAGACTAATACTTTCATCTGCAGATAAATTCAAGTGTTTCAACATTGGAAAGCAAATCTGCTAGCCAACCATATTTTCTTTGGAAAAATTTATTTTTTGAAAAGCAAACAAGTCACGACTGAAAGAAAGCCTATGTTCAACTGCTGAAAACAGAAACTGTGTAAGTTATAAATAAATTAGTTCCTTCTTTTAAAAGTCGAAGTATAGGCTTCAGGTATAAAAATTAAAACTCTTAAGAAGCAGGAGGGGTTAATTGATAAGCTTGTTGCAAGGATACACAGCCTTCAAGTAAGTTCATAGAATGTTAGGGGTTGGAAGGGACCTTAAAGATCATCTAGTTCCAACCCCCCTGCCCCGGGCAGGGACACCTTCCACTAGATCAGACCGCTCAAAAATCCATCCAACCTGGCCTTGAACACATGCAGGGATGAGGCAACCACAGTTTCCCTGGGCAACCTGTTCCAGTGTCTCACCACCCACAAAGTAAAGAATTTCCTCCTGATAGCTAATCTAATCTCTTCCAGTTTAAAGCCATTGCCCCTTGTCCAGTCACCACATGCCCTTGTGCAAGGTCCCTCTCCAGAGCTGGATGCAGCACTCCAGGAGCGGAGTAGAGGGGCAGAATCACCTCCCTTGACCTGCTGGCCATGCTGCTGAGGATGCTGCCCAGGATATGTTTGACTTTCTTTTGGGCCACTTCTTGAGCTTGTCCAGGTCCCTCTGGGTGGCATCCCATCCCTCAGGCATGTCAACCGCCTCACTCAGCTTGGTGTCACCTGCAGGTGTGCTGAGGGTGCACTCGATCCCTCTGCATGTCAGTGATGAAGATAATAAATAACCCTGGTCCCAGTATGGACCCCGAGGGACGTCACTTGTCACTGGTGTACACCAGGACTCTGAGCCATTGACCTCTGGATGCAACCATTCAACCAATTCCTTATCCACCTGACAGTCCACCCAGCAAATCCATCTCTGTCCAATTTAGAGAGAACGATGCTGGGGGCGGTCATGCCAAAGGCCTTAGAGAAGTCCAAAGAGACCGTGTGTAACACCTCCCTTGTCCACTGATGTAGTCACTCCATTGTGGAAGGCCACTAGGTTGGTCAGGCAGGAGTTGCCCTTGTTGAAGCCATGCCAATTGCCTCAAATCACCTCCCTGCTCTCCATGTGCCAAATTGTGTGTGGACTCTTAAATGTCATAAATGCAAAATATATCCCATTTATTTATCAGCTGTCAGCTAATATAGCAACAGTTTCACCCGAACATTTACTAGGAATGTGAAAATACCACATATGAGTAGCAAGAGTGATATTAAAAGAGATACAGAATGACAGTAACAGTTAAGCAAAACCTATAAATATTTAATAATAGAATTCATATAAATTATCTCACATATCAACCTTCATTTACCTTATTAAGTTTCAAGATCACAAGTGCTAGTTCTAATTCAGCCAGTCATCATTATTATATTAAAAGAAACCAAAAATAACTTAATAGTGATAAATTAACCATTCACCTTCCTTGGGCTGAGTCATAACAGGTGTCTGCGTCTCCTTTGTGTAGGTAACAATTTCTCGAGGAGGAAAGTCAACTTGTGTAATTTTGGCCATTCCAAGTTTAACAGGTCCACGTCTAAATAAAATTAATTTAAGAATCAGAAAAAAACCCATTTAATTTTATTATTTCACATTTTGCCTAGAATAATACCCAAGTCATTATGTCACAGCACTGCTTAGTCAAACTTAAATCCAGTGGAAACTCTGAAGAAGTCACGCGATTATGACTATTATTTTATCACTATTATTTAAAATCAGCAACTATTTATACATCTGTGACAAAAAGGAAGACGTGCACATATAAATATCTGGACGTTAGGATATAATTTTAAATTTTTGCTCTTTGTGCGTGACCAGAATACTGCCACATATATGATACATCTGTGTTATATATATAATACATATGTGTTATCAGGGGTACAGATCTACTCACAAGTCACTGTTGTACAGCAACGGTTCTAGGATTTTAAAGTTTGAAAACCAACTTAGTTATGCTGAAGGAAAAATCATCTCCTTTTAACTTTGCTGCCCTTTTTTGTCCACCTCTAAGATACTATTTAGAATGCAGAACTGCCAGGCTAACCTGGAACTCACACTAACAAATGATTTATCCATAATACATTGTTCCAGAGCACAATACTGAAAACCTTTGAGCTTTCTGACTTTAATTAAGGTAGATATAGCTAGCATCATACAACACATAATATATTCCAAAACCTGCACAACATGAATTCATTGTAGCCTCCTGTAAAACCTAATTGCAGCATGTACGGTAATAATACTGCAATGATCCAACAATTTACCTATATCAGACTTAGTTTCTTATTATCCACTCCTCTCCCAAGATAAAAGTGAAGAGTAACTCCTTCTGAAAGGTTTTGGTGGGCAGAATTATAATTCTTAGCACACAATACAGGTTTTAGCTGGTGCTTATAATGAGCTACAGCTTTTATAAAAACACTTGTAAGAAAAGATGGGAGATGCTCTGTTTTTAAATACAGTCATGCTAACCTTTTTATTTTAAATAAATGACTTCTTAAAGTTTACATTTTGTCAAAGAAAACAAAACTTACTTGTGTTTATTAGAAATAAGCATCTAATGCATATTAAATGATAAAAAAATTTCCCATTGCAAGCAAACCATGCTAAGTCTAGGGACAGTGAATTTCTATTACTCACAAAACAGTTTCTTAACAACAAAAAGTCTTAAAAGGAAAAAATGCTCATAACTTATTATCCATAAGCACATGAAAGAGGGAATATAAGAAATCTATGCAATACCCCAGATCGGAATCAGAGTGGAGCTGAAGAACTGATGGATCAGTATCCCAATGCAGCGTCCTGGTACCCCAGGTTGAACAATCATGCAGCATTAGCAAAAAAGGCCAGAGATTAGTGAAGCAAATATATACTATGAAATTCTAGAGTTACAGCAAGCTTATAGTTATTTCATTGTTCACAAGAAACAAGGCAATGCAACATCAGTTAAGGGAAATTCAGCAAACATTCAGTGCAATAACACATGCAGTAAATACAAAAGTTAAGAAGCAAACAGAATTCAGAGCTATTAGCAAAGAATTAAATTATTTTAAAGACTGAAAATTAAAGGTCTGCAAACAAATGTTGCCTTAATGAAAGGCAAATAAAAGTATTTTAAATACTGACAAGACCCACTAAAAACTTGAAATTCCTTTTAAAATACGTTCAGATTTGTCCAAGTTATATGAAGACAGATTTGTTAACATAACACAAACTTGCCCAGAGCAGTAAATATGTGGAGGAAACTGTCATATTGGTAAAGGAAATGAGTCAACACATAAGCCTTTGGGTAGTGGGGCAAAAAAGCATTTCCACTGGGATAGAGAACTGCTTGAGTTTCCAAGATGTGACATTGCTGTAATTATGGGTTAAGCACTGCCTTGGGCTTGTAAGTGTCATCTGAGTTAGAGCCAACTCCATCTAAGACACTTAAAATCTCTTATAAATTGTGGGCTTTATATTAATAACACGTTTCAAAGTCATGTGGAATAACAAACAGAATGGATCCATTTCAAATTGTACCAGAAGAAATAGGAAGGGGGAAATCAATATTCCCTCTACCTTCATTTTTAGCCTTCATCCCTCCTTCAGAAATTTTCACGTAGTCTACTGGCTATCAGGCTTAGGCAGAATTTTAGAAACACACTCGTACGAGATTAGCAGATTAACCTGCATGTTTTTTCTGACATTCTCAGATCCTATCTGCTTTTTTAAAAATAATGTTTTTGAATAAAAAAATAAAGAATATGCAACATTTTACTACGACAAGTCAATAAAAGATAATTTTACATTTTCATCCTATACATGGTAACTTTTCTATAAACCAGGTGCAGAATTCCTAAAGTTAAAGCTGATCTGAAAAATATACACACAATGCCATAAAAGCTCATAAATATGGCTGTGTCATGCACTACCGTGTTCTAGTGGAAAGTATGCATTAGGACTATTAATCATAATTTAATTAGGAATTACAAATCCACTGTCTTCATATATAGCCAATCAACTGCATCCACAGCAATAGCTTAATACCCAAATCTCCAAAACCTTTTAATATCTTTTGTGCATCAGAGAACACATCGTTTTAGCCTAAAGTTAACTACTTTGAGCATACTTATTCATTAGATCTCTGCTATCTTTCTTGACCAAAGAGATTTAAGCTTAATAGTTTAATTTGGTGCCTGAGACTTCAAGCTGGGTATTGCTTATATGTTGTTCAATCATAAGCAAAACCAAACCACCACCCCAACCTTCACGTTGCAAAGGACACCTTATTTTCAGATACAAATGCTGCATTACCACAATACCTGTCAAGTATTTTCCCAACTTTTTCAGTTGCGTTTGAGAGGAACTTAGGGAAAAGGCTATAAACATAAAAGGCTCCAACTTCTGCACCTGTTTGAGACCTAGCCCTTAATGAGGTAGCTTTCCTGCTTTCAAAGCATGATTTTCACTTTCAAAAGTTGCTTCAGTGGTACCAGGGACAGTCTGTCTTTTAAAATAGTTGAAGACACCAAGTAGTACTGGAGATCCAGTTAAATATTTCTCAGAGATATTCTTTTAAAATAAAGGCAACATTCTAAGATAACATTCACCTATTGCATCTATGTACCAAGATGATGCAAAATACTGTTTCTTTTGTTTTCCAGTTGTTTGTTTTGCCTTAAGTTAAATGAATTTATCTACAAGCTTCAGTGAACAGAAGTTCCCGTTCTTCCACGTATGTCCAGATTTCTCTGTATCCAGGCACTTCCCTGCTACTTCCTATGTCTCTAAAAATATTTTCTGGTTTTAAACTAATTCTGTGAAGCATGCACCTAGCCCAAAAGTGAACCAGCTGTATTCTTTTCTAGTGTAGGACTTACACTCCTGACTGAGGAAAAAAAGAGAAAGAACCAGGATCAAACTAGGAAACAAAACTCTTTACTAATGAAAATAAAGCAAAACAGATGGAAGTAACAGCAGGAGCACAGTCTGAACACTGCTCTATTACTTACTAAAAGAGTTACTGACAAGATTCAGCATCTCAGAGGCTTTATAACACATCTCATATTGATAGGAGTCACCTGTGAAATGCCATGTATAACACCAAGGGATATCATACAGTCCAACTTTCATGTTCAAAATGTATGAACTTGTTTTACTTGTATGTAATAAACCAGGATATCGACATCCATTTACTGTGGGAAGGGAAGAATCCACTGGTGGGAGAACAAGCAAGGGGACTCTAACAGGGACTCCATAATGCCTTCAGTTTAGCTGTACATTCATACCTTCATGCCTTAAAGATCACAACCCTGAGACAGATTTAAAGTTTGAAAATGCATGAAGCTATTGAGACTTAGGATATGGGTTTTCTCAAGGCTTCCTAAGAAAATGCATGCACACAACATTGCATTACTATGTTTGAGAGCGCACAGTCGGAGTGCAGTGCACTGATCAGGTGGAAATAAATTTAGTACACAACATGGCATTCCATTACAGGTATGTGGCCTATACTGTTTCATACTGAATTTAAATCAGGTATGAATAGAAAGAAAATATTTTCTTTACAAAAGTCATCATCAAATATTTCTTGTTTTTTTCCTTCTAGTAAACATAGATACATATATAAATATAAAAAATGACAATTTAATAAGCAATAATCACAATTTAAACTACTTAAAATTTGCTTGCTATTCAGTTAAGGAACAATTATATTGGTTCTTAATTAACACGACAGGCAAACAAGATCATACCTGAGCATTGTTAAAAAGAAGTCTGGGTTCACATCTGCTGCCTGATGTATCCTCTCTTTTAACTTAATGATTTCTACTTAGAAATAGGCACCACGCAACCTTTGTTCAGGTCATTAGTATCTTGGATATTTTCAGATTAAGATGCATATAGTTAGGCATGCATAACCCACACGCACACAAGATGTTACTGCAGTCTGTTTAAAAGATGTTTCAAAGTGGTCTAACCATTGACTCTTTTTTTAAAACAACTACTCATACAGCAATGGTCACTGATAACTGCTGCAGTTTCTGTGTTTTAACTAAACTTCATCCACAATGTATACTTAAATGTATAAATTTAAAGTACACAACCTTAACTTGCTGAGAGTATCCTACCAATATTCATAGGCATCTACTGCTCTTATTTGCAGACTGTGCATAGGAAACAGTAGAAATACCCTTTGGAAGTAGTGTTTTCCCACCTTATCACCCATATATCACCACTTGAAATATTTAACAGAAATATTTATCTGCTTGACAGTTAGAGCAGCATGTCTCAAACCATCATGCCCAAAGAAATGGTCAAACAGATGTGGCAAGTACCAGGACTGAAAAAGGACCAAAACAACTGCGGCTGTTCTAAGACGGAGTTATGGTTTGAGAAAATAAGAGGTTGCAAGTGCTGTAGTTGTGTTACACGAATGAAGTGAAATAATGAGAAATATGGTTCTGAGTAAGGGAAAAATAAAATCAGAAGTAATGCAAAGTTTATAGACAGTAACTTTTATTAGATCAACTAGGTAAGGAAAAAAGGAAATAGCCTATCATCCATACCCACCCTCCTTTAGAAAAAGCTGGGAAAAGAGCATAAGTTAGACTTTATGAGTTTATTATTGTCCCAAGACATTCATTCTACTTCAAACGTGCAAGTTTAAACAACTCCACATTAATGTTGGCAACTTCAAATCAGGAAGTGTAGTTGCATTTCAAATTTTGAAGTAAAGTATTTCTGCAAAACAGTCACTCTTGACAGATTCAACACTATAACCTCATATTATTATAATCAAGTAATTAACCTTGATTTCTTCTAAAGCTTAATTATTCAGAATACAAGTACTGAGCAAAGGAACATGACCAGGAAAGTGACATACCTGGATCCAACAGCACCATCCCCGGAGTCCTGGCTCCCGGCCTCGCTTGGCGTACTCACAGATTTGGAAGACGGAGAGGTAGGAGGAGGGACTAAATAGTGAAACAGACAGGTATCCGCTGTTACTACTCGCAGAGGTTGCACAGCTTAGGATGTTTTCAAATTAATTTAAAATGAGGTATTAAAAAAAAGTGATGGCAAACAAAAAATACATGGATGAAAATGAACAGTAGAAAGAGAGGGGAAAAGACAATGTTAACAATTCATGCTGGACTTTCATGCAATTGTTTGCCATTTGTGCATCTGGAGCATACAAAAAGACGTGGAGGGGAAGACATTTAAGAGAAAATGAATTGAAAAAATATTTTTAAACTGAACTTTTGACAAATGATGACACTGATTTTCAAAGGGTAATTTCCACTGATTCATGTTGCTTAAACATGGAAAAAAGAGTTAACACAGCTCTGACATTAGTCATTCTTAAAGATTAGACAATGAACGTGTGTAAATGGCAATGTTATTTCAAATTATGTAATAACCAAAGCGTGGACCAAAAAAAATGGCTTTATCATACAGCATCCTGTTATTTTTGTTCTAGTTTGTATCAAATCAACATAAATCTTGTGTATTACAAAGTTTCTAGTGTCAGGTCTTGAGGATGACTTTTTTTTTTTTGCTTGACAGTAAACAGTCCAGTGCCACTGTATTTAAACTTAAGTGTCAGTTCATTTTCCACATGTAGATGAAGACTGCATTTACCATTTAAAAAGTAGCATGCTTTTTGGAAGTGATACATAGTGAATGATATCATGCAATCTGATACAAATACAAAGCTACTTTGATATTTCTTTCAACTTTTCTTTTTAGAAATAGTAATATTTTTATGAAACTTAGGGTTTAAACACAAGAATCAAGTGGTGTTTTGAAGGTCCCTATATGCAGCAATATGTAAAGCGTTCACCGCTTAGCAACCCTTAAAAAACCCTTTAATCAACTGAACACAAATTACGTATATAAACTGCTGTCTACTCTGTCAGCAGTTAAGCATGGGAGAACTCTGAAGTTAGGTCTGCAAGATTTCTACAGAATTTCTTGAAATCGCAAGTATATTGTGAATTCTAAGGAATTTTCCTACCTCATCCCCAAACAGAGACATGGTTCTGATTGACAAAAATTCTCCCTTAATTTTACCAAAATAACAGTGAATTCTTCAATTTATTAAAATTTCATTCCCCCTAGGGGAGAGACCTTTTTTATAGGTCTTCAGTTGCATTTCATAAATTCATACATACGCACATTTAGACTTTATACTTATATAATTGCGGGCTTGTAAGAATATACAAATTCTCAACTCATCCTCGCCATGTACTGGTTAATCTGCACTGAAGGAGATGCCCGCAGGCCCTTGCATCGCCATCTGTGTACATTTTCAGGACATTGTGACGTCGTGGCCCCAGCGCCCCTCGCAGGGCCCAGTGCCGGTGCTGCAGCGCTCTCTTGTGGGCAAAGCGAGTCTCGAGAAACCCTTCCCAAAACCGAGGCGAGTCCCACTGAAAGACCAACAGTCTTATGAAAAGACCAGATGGAATTTCACCTACCCCAGAGGATTAAACTATAAAATCTTCTTGAAAATAATTCTGGTTCACTAACTTAAGGCTTCAGAAACATGCTGACATTGATACGGTTCCTCCTCCTGTAAGAGAGCTCTCTCTCTCTAGCAGTCAACAGCACAGGAACTGCCTTAGGAATTAACACAATTTTCTATGAAAGAATCTAATGTCAAGCTATCCCCCTCCGCTGACAGTGCAAGCACAAGCTACCTGCACACCAAGCAGCTCAGCCATGAGTTAGCATCAGTTCAGGCACACAATCACTGTATTTGCCAGCATCCAGTCAGCAGAAAAGGAGCTTGTGCCTTACGCATGCTAACTGCACGGTAGCAAGCAGAACATTTTAATTTGATTAGGGATCC
Source organism: Mohoua ochrocephala (assembly GCA_013398855.1). Taxonomy (NCBI): domain Eukaryota; kingdom Metazoa; phylum Chordata; class Aves; order Passeriformes; family Acanthizidae; genus Mohoua; species Mohoua ochrocephala. Next base: position 161,330 of record VZTA01022314.1, read on the forward strand.
ATATCAGATCTGGTTATCTCCAAAGGAAAAAGAATGAATTCCCTGAGTACACTGAAGGGTGTGATTAAGTGGCAGCTCAGTGGAATTAAACACAACATGCAGGGGCGTGCCCCAGTCTTGCATGTCAGCACCTCCGAGTTTTTCATGAACACCTACTCCAAGCATATGCATTAACTCGCTTTGAGGACTGGCTCTTCTGTGGTTTTTAGATTCTCTCTCAGATTTGAAAAAAAAAAAACCAACAACCACATACATTTCTACAAAAATGTCATCAACTGCCTTAGCACAGTATCATGCAAGGGAAGTGTTCAACTATTAGTCTAGCAAAGAAAATCTGCAGTAGTCAGAATTATTTAAACAGCTGCACACCAGTGCTAACACAGCCAAATGGAGTCTCTTGACTGTAAGAACAGTTTGAACTACCAAAAATGACTGCTGGGGCTGTTGGAATGTGAGCAGCTATAATGGTGTTTATTCCACGTTCACTTCTGAACACGTGAGGATCATACAAAAGCAATTATGAAAATATAATCACAGATATATCTGTAAGAAATTATTATAACTTTTTATTTACAAAACCAGTCGAATAGAGCCACCCCAACAAGCCAAACTGATAAGCTTTAAGCCCCTTTGATTTCAGAGTTAGAGACAAAAAGTAGAGTTGCATGATCATGCTCCTTGCTTTCATCTTCCATAGAGATGTGCCTATGCAAAGGCAAAAAGCAACAGCCAATATGCTAACACATCCAAGAGCTGCACAGATACCAATCATCACCCTTGGAAGCTAATTTTTGTATTTAGTGTCGTTACTGCTTCATCAAAGTCAGTCAGGTATTTGAGATAAGAAAAACTAGGGTGCAAAAAGATGCAGAAAAGAAACAAGCCAACTCCATACAAAAATATCAGCATTAAAATTTGGCATTATGGAAAAGAGGAAGGAAAAAAAAATACAGGAGAATAATGAGTAGGAAATATTGGGGGGGAAAAAGAAAATGCATACCTGATACTTACACATTTTAACTAATATACTTCAAATAATCCACTAAGTGTAAATGGTGTTATTTTATAAAATAATGTTATGTAATGTGTACTGGAGCACATAATTTGACATTTGTAACAAATAATGCAGGACAAAATAGTATAAAACCCAGACATGTATACCCCCCCAAAAAGGAATTATGTTAGTTATATAAATACCTCAATCCTAACAAAAACAAACAAACCACCACCACAAAAAAAAACCCAAAACAAACACAGAGCCCCAAAAAACACTTCACCCCAAAAAAACCTAAGCAAAAAACTCCCGCACATTTATTTCAAACAAATAGTATCATTCCTACCAACAGGAGACTCAGGAGTCAACCCCATGCTCTGAAGTAATGCTTCAGCTTCTCTTCTCTTCTTCTCAAGATCAGATTCTTCTTGTACTGGAAGAACTTCTTTCTTCTGGTCAGTCTAGAAATGATTCAGTAGTTAAGTTATAGCATTTAAGATCATTTAACCTTTCATTTATTTTGAGACCCCACAGGAGTTTTTTGTAATACTGAAACCTATCATCAAGTAGGTTAGATATCCAATTTCAATAATTCTGATGGTTCTTTTTTGTAGACAGACAGGAATGACAACATTCTGAAGCTTTGGTACTGTCTTCGAAGGACATATATAAACATGCAAAAAGTGTCTGCTTATTTGCCAAAATGACTAACACTTCATAAAATTAAGAGTACCTTTTTTACACTAATCCTAAACACTGTAAAATGCAAAGGGTGAAAAAAACATCCTGTACCTGTGTATAAAATTATTTTAGAGACAGTCATATGATTCCTATTTTAAAATGACAATAACTCTGTCAAAGAAAAGTAGTTTTAAGTTGTGTTATCTGCTAGATACAAAAAAATGTACACCCCCACCCTCTTTCATTTAGAAATGACGCAAGCTCCACTGCAAAAGATGCTGAATTCTCCATATCTTTTTACACTTAGTTAACTGCTATTTAAAAAAGCAGTTCTGGCAATACATTATTACAAGATCATGAGGACATAATTTGAGCTATTTCCTTCTCCTTTTTGTCTGAACCATGTAGTTGGCAGCTGCCCAGTCTTCACTTACAGGCTGATTTAGAACACCAACTAGATCATAACCAAAACACAGAGAAGTAATGAAAAAGTACCCCAAAACATTCCAGCAAAAGTTTCTTTTATGATCTATAATTTGCATTCAGGAGAAACAGTAATATATCACTGATTGTCACATACTTGAGCAGCGAGAAATCGAGAAGACGCTGAAAAACTAAATCTAACACACGATACTATATGCATCCTGAGTGTTACTCTGATTTTAAAATTCAGCCTATAGAAAGGTCAAAGAGCAGAAGAACACAGCACATTTTTTGTACAATGATAATACTGACAGTCAGAGAATTCCTATGGACATCCTCAGAATCATACTTCAGAAATGACTTCTTTAAATAACACCAGCACAACTCATTAAGCAGAGCTTTCATGCAATAGATCAGTGATTTGATTAATGATGTCACATGCACACAAGTAGTTCTAGAAATCTGAACTTTATACTAGTGTAAGATACTAATTTTGGGTTTTTTTTTTTTAAATCCAACTTATCATATGGACAGTTGTAAAGAAAACAGTAGGTGTTTATATTATCAGAAAACGAAAGTGCTACATTTGTATTAGCACCAACCATTAAACAGACACTTCCTGAATAGGACACAGAAAACGATTATGTGAACCTACCCTCACATTTTGGGCAAGTTACACACACAGAGTCAATTTTCAAAATGAAAGTTATTTCTTACTTCTTTTTTCTTTCTTTCTTCCTCCTTCCTCTTCTTCTCCTCTCTGATTTGAGCTAACCGCTGCTTCTTGCGCTCCAACTCCGCCTTCAGCTCACTTTTGTCAGACATGGCTGAAACACTGATCAACAGCAATCACATCACTTTCTGGCTTTTGGTTGGTTTTTGTTTTGTTTTGTTGTTGGGGTTTTTTTAAAGATAGTAGCTTTTCTTTCCAGAAGGTATCCTCAAAGAAATTACACTAGCTTACCAAAACCAGCTTACCAAAAGCCTGAGAAGTCAACAATAATTGAAAAAACCCACACTCCTATTTCTATTTTTCTTTCACCTAACACATTCTCAATACTAAAGTGATTGATTTAAAACAAACAGACAGGACTATGACATCTTGACAGCATCCATTTCTAAGGTAGGTCTGATGCCCTTCAAAGGAACTACCTTGAAAGGAACCTTCGGCACTGAAGATGTGAGTATTTGATCCTGCCATAGGATTTCTGCAGCTACAAAGACTGTGAGACTGAAAACAGCAAGGAAAGCAGCAAAACTGTACTTCTTTCACTTTTCACTTCAACAGCTAAATATTGGCATGCTATAGCTTAACAGTATGTGAGCTATATACCCTTCCATAGACCATTATATGATTCAAAATAAAGATTTATTAAAACATTTAGTAGGATTACTATAAATTACAAGGCAATGTAAGTACAAGTGTGGTGGTCAAAGAAAACCGTAAAATACATCCATTACAATTTTTTTTCCTCAAAACTGCTACACTGCTAATAATTTGGTGGATAATTTAAAGACAAAAACGCTACAAAAAGTTTTTCTATATAACTAACTCAAATACCAGCAAGAAGGCCAACAACAAAAGTTGGAAAACCCTGTAACTTTAGAACTTCACAAAGATTTAGAACATAGGTATGAAAAACTGTGCGAGTGGGCTAGATGAAGAACTTAATTTTACTGTTTTTAAGCAAAGTCAAGTCAGCAAACAAAATGCACAAGTTGTCCTACAACAAATGAGAGAACTATATATTTTTACACTAAGCTTGACAATGAGGATACAAGATTAAGCGTTAATATTATGACTACGTGTTAATTCAAAATTAAGAATACTTTCAAGTGTCTGCATAGCACAGCTAAGCACAGAAAGGGATGCAAAATGTTGCAAGCCTCATACACCTAATCTCGTATCTTAGTAATACGTATATTGGGGTAAATGTATGTATTCCTTCATGCCATCTTTAAATACTAAAGTGCTAATAAATAAACAATCTACGGTCGGTATTTTCCAAGGACATTCCCGTGTCCCTTTAGAAGAGCGCTAGGAAAGCGCGTTGTCACACCATGGATCGCCGCCCGTCCAGTGCCGGCCCGGGGAAGCCAAGCAGCACAAACCGAGCGAACCCGAGGAGAGGGGCGCCTGATGCTGACCGCGCTACCAACCTGGTGCCACCAGAACCAAAGTCCCCACCCAAATCCTACAGGGGCCGTCCCGGGGAGAGCGCCCGGCAGTCCCGGCAGGGTCGCACCACGCCCCGCGGCCTGGGAGAAGGCAGCACTCCCAGCCTCTCCCACTGACTGAGCCCCGGCGCGGGCCGCCCCCGGCCCCACCCTGCTGCCGCGGCGCTCGCTGCACAGGGCGAGGCCGAAGGAAGGCGCGTTCCCACCGGGCGGCAGCAGCGCCGGGCACAGCCCGGTCCCCCGCGCACCTGTCCGCGGCTCCTGTCCGCGGCTCCTGCCCTGCGCCCGCCGCCCTCGGCCCCGCGCCCCTTCCGCCGCCGCACAAAGGCGCCGACAGCTGGCAGGAGGCTCCCTACGGCATACACCGAGGGTCAAACCAGCTCCGAAGGCGTTGCGGGATGCGCAGATATTTACGGGAACTCGAGAAGGATACGGAGATCTGTGCAGTAAAACACCCAATGCC
>VZTA01022314.1:166228-198571 GCA_013398855.1 Mohoua ochrocephala
TCCGGCGCGCGCCCCTGAGTCTGCCTCGTCGCCGGCGCTTCCCGGGAGTGGGCGGGGCGCATCCGCGCGTTGCATAACGGGAGCTGTAGTCTTCCGGGGGACACCGGCAGCCCGGGCTCGGCGCCCGCAGGGTGCGGGGAGCGAGCGCCACCGCCTGCCGTGGGGTGCGCGCGCGCATGCGCGCCGTGCCCTGGTTAGCGGTGGTCGGGGCGCGGGGGGAGCTCCCCTCACGGAGGCCTCGGCAGCGGCCCCGGGCAGGGCAGAGCCCCGAGGCTCTGAGATCCCTGGGCGGGACAGCGCTTTCGCCTCTGCTTCGGCTTCCGGGCCGTGAGGGAGGATCCGCGTTATCCCCCTCCTGCAGCCGAGCGCGAAAACGAGTCGTGTCGATGCGGACACTGATGGAACTGTATGGTTTTAACCGCGGGGCCCACGTGCGGCCTGTAGCCATAATTCCTCCAGTGACCTGGGAATAACGAGTGTAAAAGCCTGATTCGGTGTGAGCGTCCGGCGAGTGACAAAATGGCCACTGCGAATTGCGCTCTGTGTGTCAGCCGGTGGCGTTGGGCTGCCCTGGCGGTTCCCATCATGAGCATTGTTCAGGAGTGAAGTTACACAGCTCATTTTGATACAGTTCCAAACTGGTAGCAATTGACTTTGCCGTTCCCCACTCGTCCTAAATTAATAAGTATATTGTCACTCGTATCCTGTGGAAACCTGTATCAAAATCCTTTACCTGTTTTTGGTAACCGCTGGGTTAGTGGCACTGACTACTCTCTTAATGAAGTGCTGGGTCCCCCAGCCTGCTGCTCTGCCAGAACTGTGCTTAACCAAAGTAGAATTATTTGGAAGATTGCTGTAGTTCAAGTGGAGCGTGTGTTCACAACACCCTATGAAATGAAGCTTTTGGAGGCAATAACTATCAACTCCAGAGCAGGTTAAATTTTCTGCTATTACAGAATTGGAATAATTTGTTTGCAATGACTGGATCTACAAATAGTTGTGCCCGGTGAGTGTATTTTTGAAACTTGTCCTGACAAAGCACTGGAAAAAGTCTGCATTTGCAGTCCAGCTTTGTCACAATCCTGTTAGGTATCATAAACTTGTACTTAGCTGGGACAGCTGCTAGGAAAACTTCAATTGTCACAGGAATCAGGGTTGATTATTTACTCTACTGAAGTCTTCCATGTGAGTCAGAGTTCATACTGTACCTTAAGAAAATTTAGAAAAACTGTCTGTTGTCTAGACTTCTGATCGTTTAGTAACCTCCATACATTTTCTGAGCATTTCTCTCCCCTCTTTCCTATTCCTGCTAGATGGACTTTTTTTTTTTTTTCTCTCGTATCAAAATAAGGTGATGGGATTTTTCTGAGATGAGAAAACCCTTTTGCAGTCTGGTAGCCTTTGGCACAAAACATACCATGGTGAATGGTCCAGCACTTGAGAGTGATTCCCTGCCAAGCACTGTAGAAAATAGGTTTACCAGCTGAAAAATTCCAAGTTCTCCTTCCTCGCTGTGGCCTGCATATGGTACTCTCAAATTTTTTCTTTTGTGCAGTTAAGACTGGAGATAACGAGAGCTTCTTAAGGCATCCTGTAATGCACCAAAACCTGCACTAGTCCAAGTGGTTGTAAGAGAGAGTATGAGAACTGCCAAGAGACCAGCACAAAGGAACTGTTTTCAGATGTGTTGTATGTTAGCTGTATTCTACCCTCAGTTTGTGCTCCTGTTTCCCATTGACCTTTATGGACGTTTGTGTACTCATCAAAAGAGGAGAATACGTTTGAATATTTGTTAAGATGGCAGTGGATTCCTTTTGTATGGATTATGTTAGCGTTGCTAGCCAAAAAGATCATAGGTTAAATAAGGAGACGGGAAGTGTGCACATTTTTTCTGCTGTAACTGTTAGCTCTTACAGGTAAATTTTAATATTTTCACATTGTTATGAGATTAGTTGAGTCACTGACTCACAGCATCAGCAAAGACTGGTGCCATGGAGTCATTTTACTGAAAGCAGAAATTGATAGAATTTGTTCATTTTCTGGTTCTTTAATGAGAAACTTGCTAATGTGTTGGAAGAAGCTCTGAAAAATTACGTGCATTCAGAGTGCAGTTAAACTATAAAGCAAACACATAAGCATCAATTTTTCGTATAAAATTTTTCTCAGTATTTCTCCTACTTCTTAGCTTAAATCTTTGCTTTAAACATGGGTTGCAAGGCAGTAGATAGTTGAAAATGCCTTTATTACTAGCAGAAGCCAAGCTCCGTGTTTGCACCATATTTACAAAACACTTGAGCAGAAAGGAGATGGCAAAGTAAATCCACTGTAGCAATTACTGTTACAGTAACGGTGATGTTTAAATCTTACATCATTTGGAATGTTTGTAACGGGTATTTCTGTGGATCTTGGAATACCTTTTACGCAAGAAAACTTGTATTTTGAAAGTCTGGTTGTCTGACTGTGAAAACTGTTGCAACTAAACGGTATTTGAATTTGATTCAGATTTTTGTTCCATTTCAGAAATGTTAAAATCGGTCATTGAGAATCTGCAAAATTCTTGTGCATTGCTATGAAAAAAAAATACAAAAAAGTTTTAAATTCAAACCACATAAATAAACATGATTTGAATAGCTAAACCCAAGTACTTGTTAATTTAGGACTAGTTTAATGTTTTATACTCCAAACAAACAATTTATTTATTATTATTTATTTATTTATAGATAAGTTTTCTAGGCAAACACATCATATGGTGTTAACCTGTTTGTTGATTGCCTTTTAAAACAGGATTAATTTTTTTCTTTCTACTTTGCTTGAACTAAATTTAGTCACATTAATATCCTATTTGGCAAGTGTTTTAGTTTATGTTTTCTTGTGAAACAGTTTGACCTATGCAAGTAGTTTATTTTAAAAATAACATATTTTGAAAAATCTTTTTAGGTTTGAATGGTACATCATTCAATGCCCTTGACTACATTAGTGCATATGTATTGAAACAGAAAAAGAGAAAAAACTGCAAAAGGCCTTCTGTAAGCCTTGTAAATGGAATATATACACGTGTTTGTGTATATATGTGTGTGTGAACTTGTACAGACCTAAGTAAGGGTACATGTTTGCCATGATACATGGTTTTGAGTCAAGAAATCCACTTTTCTTCAATAAATGCTTTTAACCATAGGTGTCATCACCACAGGTCTTGATGGCTGTTAGTGTTCACCTTTCCATTGAGTCAAATATGTCATTTCTGTCAAAAAAAGCTTTACAAGAAATGAGCCTACTTGTCTTAGAGACAACAGTTTGTGGTTTTGTTTTGTTAGATTTGCTACTGGACTCTCTTCTATCTGGGTATTTTACACAGGAGATTAGATAGAAAGCAGGTTGGACTAGATCTCTGATATCCTTCCCAAGTCTGTTCCTAGAGTGCTGTGAGTACAGAAAGAGCAAACAACCTACTGATGTAATTCTTCTCATGGAACATCTTGTTAAATAGCAATCTGGACTCTTAGACAGCTCTAGTGTTTTATAATCAAAATCTGACATTCTGCAAAAAATAAACAATTTCATAAAAATTCGATCCTTCTTCCAGGAAAAACTCATAAAATAGAAATTTAATTTCTATAGAATTAACTATACTTTTATAGTTGGGACTTGCATTTATTTTACAGTAAATAGAACATGTTCAGATATTCTTCTGGAACAAATCTACACATACAATCTGGTAGTTTTTGTTCTGCGTTACATATACAAAGCACAGTTTAATCTGTTAAATTTAATTTTTTTATAGCAATATGGCAAGAAATAAATGGCATTATTTTTGTTAGTATTGTGTATGCCTTAATGCTAGCAAGCTCCAGCACATTCACAGATCTGTTTGTAGGAGCAAAATGTATTTACAGTTGGTTTCTAAGTCAGTGGAAGTATGTGACATTTAAGCAATACTGTCAGTAATCAGGAAAATTATTTTTAATTTCATGTAGTTATACAGAATTGTATCTTTTCTTGCTATTCATTATACTAAAGATGGCTGCAATTCAGGAGTGAGGTAAAACATCCGTTTTAAATGCTTAATTCGTTGTATATGTCCACAGACAGTTACTGCTCAGCTTTTGTGATATATTTATGACAACCATTAAGAGTCCAAGAGGAAGTAAAAAATGCAGATCCATGAGATTTTATAATTTTCTGGGTTTTATTTTTATATTTAGTAATAAATCTAACATTTTGCAGCATTTCTTTCTCTGAGAGAAAAACGCTTGTGGCTAGTACATAAACCAATTTATCTTAAAAGGACCATTTCTTCAGCTCTTGTACTTGCTCTGGGATTGTAGGGTCAAGTGACTTAAGTCACATCTTTTTCACCTTGCTATCACGGGAGGAAAAGTGGTGTTTTGCCCTGGGTAGTTTGTGTCACTGGTTACTAGGTTAGAAACATGTCTTTATTTTCTCTTAGCCTCAGTTGCTTAATGTGTCAAATTAACCATCCTGATTTCAACAGCAATGTTCCTTACTGCTAAAGCTATGTGATTTGATATTTGAAAGGAAGCCTTTTGAATGGCAGGCACCATATATAATTTGGAGTGTTATTAAAATCATATCTGCATGGAGTAGTTCATAACTTCCTTCCCAACAGGGAAATCAACATCTGAATCATACCAAATTGGGATTTCCGAGCTTTTCTTCCTGCCACGTTTCAGAAGCTGACAGTTGCCCTTGTGACACAGGTATAAATAAAGGTGACAAATACTATACAGAGTTTTACAGGAGTTAACTCAAAATCGGTCACAGATATTCAATTGATGGTTAAAAATTGCCCTTCCATCTCTTACTCCCATGATCAATTCAGAAGAACATACAAGTTTTCTTAAATATCAAACAGTATTTAGCAGTAAGCATTTTAAATGACTGCAAACTCTAAATTTGTGAAGTTAAAACACAACCTCTATAGAGTGGAAATTTTTATGGGCCATTGTTTGAACTCCTGATATGTACTAAAGCAAATTTCATGTTTATTTCCATTGGGAAGGCAAATTACTTTTCATAGAAAAGGATCGAAAGCATCAGAGTGGATATGGTATGTTAATAATAGGAGGTGGGACAGTGAGGGTGGAAGAACTGATGGGACACTTACGGTTCAAAGAATTCAGCACTTTTCATTTATGCTGGAACAAATGTAAATTATGTCATCCTCGCCTCCTAGTGCAAAGTTATCAGACAGACAATCACTAAGTGATATCTCTGACATTAAAATGGCTGGAATGTTATTTATTTCTATTTATTTCTTTTGGAAATCTTGCAACATCTTATTGCAAATGAAACAAAAATCCACAAAAATGAAACAAAGATTTGTCTGTAGTTTCAATGCTGGATTATTGTTCTATCTCAAAGCTAATTGAAATCCAAGATGTTTGTATCGAGGCTGTAACGAGACACTGACAAATACCTTTCTGCCCCAGTGGAAATGTAATCTTTCTATTGAACATTTCGTCCTGGTAAATTCCATCTGCAATAGGCATAGGCATTTTGCATTTGAATCAAGAAGGTCACTCCTTTGGATCAGATGATACAATGTACACTCCACTTGCCTTTGGATGAAATTGATCCTTTACTGCATTGAACATAAGACCGTGCATTTTTTACACCTAATTATCTTATTGTTTCATCTAAATGAATTTCGAACACTAACACTACCACCCCTTTTTGATCTTTGCACACATTGTCAGTGAGACAATTCTCTGAAAAGCCTTATTCCTTAGACAGGAATACTTTAAAAATATTCAGTTACGTTTCTTTGCTAAATAAACCGGAATAAAATCACAGTGTTTCGTTTATTGATAGAATTGAATATTTCATAACATTTTCCTCACTTTTGCAGCAGTAAAACAATAGTTCTACGTATAATTACTCAAACTTGTGTGAGTAATCTTAGTGTCTAGTAACTAAACTACATATTCAACGTTGTGGTTGTTTTACTAATAAATAATGCCATTGACTTCAGTGAAGAGAGGCACCGTAAAACTGAATGGCAGTTGCACTGTGTTCAGTCTGCAGTGTTAAAACTTTCATTACCTTTGGAAATGTGACTTTTTTTTTTTAATATAAAGTAAATTGTACTGAGTGTACGTACAGAAGTGTGTAGATTATTTGCACAAAAACAAAGGGAAGAAATATCTAGCTATGCAAGGGATAATGTGAAATGCATAAATAGCAGCTAGGTCTCTGCAGATATGAACCTGTTCTTATTTAAATCAATGGAAATTTCACTGCTGACTGCAGTAAATGCTGCATCAAGACTTCAGCTCTTTCTGAAAATCAATTAGATGTGTTCTTAATAGGCTTTCATGCCTTTGAAAATCTTTCTCTAAATTACGGATGGAAACCAATCAATTAGATCTTAGAGTTCATTTTATTAAAATAAATCTCACAATACTGTGTAAAATGAAAGGAAATGCTTAAATTTACTGGCTTTTTATTTATCCAGAAAGATTGAGCAATATCTCTCATTGTCAAACCACCTTGTTTTATTTGCTAGAACATGTAGGACTCAACAGAATGCTGATGTGACTCTGTATTTTGAATTGTTTCTGCGCTGTGAAGAACAGTGCTGGTACTGGGAAGTTGAGCAATGAGAAATTGCTCTGCCAGGACTTGGACTAAAATTCATTTTAAATACACTTTTTATGTGATACTGTAGCAATTGAAAATTCTGATTCAGTGTCTGCTAAGAAGATGTTGGAAATGCTTTTAGAATTGTTTTAACCAACTAACATTCAGTAATAGTGGATACCAAAAATATAATTATTAAGGAAGATTAAGCAGTATTTAGTATAAAAAGACTGTGGCTTGGTCTGATTTGTGTTTATTTTGAATCTTTCATTGTTCACAGGAGATCCGGTGATGGCTGAAGAGCACATGATATGAGGTGGCAGGTGGTACAGCAAAAGGTTTGCATAAAGCTAACTTTTCCATTTCTCCCATCTTCCTCTGCTGTCTTTCAGATGCAATAACCTGCTCCCTTAAACTGCATTATTGTTATATGTATCTGTATGACCATGAGGTCATGAAATGCTGTGTGCTTCACTGTGCTCTCTTTACCTAGAGAACAGCATATTCTTTTGAAATCTTAGCTAGTTAGACTGCTTTTATAGATTTAAAATTACACCATTAACATCTGTTTTGTGGTTTGTAATTTGTAACTTAGCTGTATTTTACTTGAGATATTAGACAATATATTTATTATTATAATTATTACATAAACTAAAATTATGTAACGTAGGTAATATATCAATACATGCATATAGTACGTTCATTAATTCACGCATGGTTCTTATAGTAAGGATATTGAGGTTATTATTAATTTTGTTTAATAAATTCAGATAGTGAGTCAAGTCAAAAGATGCTCTAAATACCTTATAGCTGTTATAAAACCAGAGAGAAGATATGCTTCAGGAGGAATTTCAAAACAAACAAAAACAAAAATCGAAAGTGGTGTTTGAAGCTCTATCATATCTTATTTACTTATAATTAGGGGGGGAAAAAATAAAGAAAAAAAAGAAAATAAGGAACTACTGCATTTGGTAAGTATTTAATAAAACCAGTTGTATCTGTATATACTTGAAAGTCTGACCCTCAAAAACTACTGAGTGGTTCTCTTCAAACTAAAAATTGAAAAAATGTGACTTGTTAGCCTGAGAACAAGCATGATAAGTATTGGCCTAGAGATAATTGCTTTGAAAAGTTCTTTTAACCTAATGAGAAGAAGATCATAAAAGAAAAGTGCCATTTCGACCAAATAAGTGTAAGAATATCAGCTAATGCAGAAACACATTCTGGGAAGGAAAAATAAGCATTGCAAAGCCTGGTATGGCCAGTGTGGAATACAGAAATGTGTCCAAGTGAGTAAGCATCAAATGAAGGATTATCCCTACTTGTGGAGAATCCATTCCAGCAAGAAATTGAACCATGGGCTGCTGCATCTGAAATTCGTGGGACTCCCTAGAGAGCTAAAAGGGAATCTGCAGATTCTGTCATCAGTATGCCAAAAATCTCTGCACTCTACTGTAGTGCACAAAGGTAAGTGTTCCCCAGATTTCCATTTTTAAAGGACTTCTTTCAGAATACTGATCAAACCTTGGTGTTCTGAGTTTTTAAAGGCACAGCGAGGTTCTTTGCTGTTGTTTTGCATGTGAATGCAAGAAAGAAGTTCTGATTAAGGTTCTAAAATTAGAGCCAAAATGTTGTTATCTTCTGAAATAGCTTGAAGGGTAAATAGAATGCTGCCAAATGTGCAGGCTAACCACAGAAAAAGAGAAATATTTTATTCCATATTTAACTTGAAGTGAAAAGAGACTCTGCCAAGCAAATAACACAAAGACAACCAGATGTGCAGAACTGGGTGACAGGAGACTGGAGAAGTGTGCAGGATGAAACTTCTGAGACTGCTGAATAAAGATGTTAGGTGTAAATTAGAACTGGTTTTGTACTGAAGGATCTGCCAAAATGATGATGCTAGAATATATTGATGCAGGAACATCCTACATATATTGGATCTATCTCAAACAACTTCTAGAACACTGTGCTAGACCACACAACTGTCTTTTACTTGGATGCCTGTTTTGCTTGGAAAAGGATCGCATTATGAGACTCTGTCTCTGAATTTGAGAAGTAATGTGATCTGTAGAATCAGTACTCCAAAAGACTTCACAATTTCACTGGATTTTTTAAACTTTGTGTTTTGTATTTTTCCTGCCATGCATTCAGATGGAAGGCTTCCTACAGTATGTTAGACTTCTCATATTATCAGGAAACCTGTGATACAATTTTTTTTTAATTTTAGAAACACAGTGACTCAGTTCTCTCTTAAACAGTATTCACCGATTCATTCTGCAAGCTTTCTTAACTTGATTTTGATTTGATCCTGTGTACAGCTGCATAAAGACAGTGGATTAGGGTTTATCATACACAAAACTATTCTGAAGAATCAAGAGATTTCAGCAGAATATGCCAGCAACCAGAACTGTGCAGCCAAGTCCAGTTAAGATATGGTTAAATACTTTCTGCCACCCTTGAATAAAAAATACTGTTGTAAAACTGACAACAGCTAAGAAGCATAAGCATATGTTTAAGTCAATGAAAACTAATTGAATGCGCTCTTTGACATCAAATTCAATGTAATTTGGTTGTGTATCTGGAAAGGAAGCTTCATGTTTATGAAAGCCAGATTTCAAGTGACACTGTAACAAATTGAAGCACAGCTCTGCCAGTGCTTCTTGACCCAGTGAAACAGAAAAGATTTTTCATTTTATTTATTCTGTAATAAATGGCTGCAGGTGTGTGATAACACTGTGATAAACAGCATTGACTTGTGGAATGTTAAGCACACTTTCTAGATAAGATTTTTCATTTTTTCAAGCAAAGAAGAAGTATTCATAATTTTATCTTTGGGTGGATTTACAAACACTTCTACTGCAGAAATGTAGGCTTGATCCTCTTAGGCCTTCAGTGATAGAGCTCAGTTGAAGTCAATACTTCGGATGTTTTCTGCTGTCCTCTCTTCTCATTATGTTTGTATTACTGACATAAATAGGGGCTCTAGTAAGGAACAAGGAATTTGCAGTGCAATGAGCTATACAAATAAAAAGAAAAAAAAGACTGTTCTTCACTGGCACATCCTGTAATCCAAGTATAAAGTATGTTGGACAGAGGTAGACAGCTTAGTCTCAAGCTTAGTATTTAAAAAGCCCAAGATAGTATTGGCTGGTACGATAGACAGTGAATTCAGCGTATCAGTGAAGCACTGTCAGGTTTTGGTAAGCATGCATCATAGAACAAGATAGTTTTAAGGGAAGAGCTCTGGAGAGCTGGCAAAACTGGATCCCAACAGCTTAGACAGCTGCTTAGGGGGCTCCATTAATAAAGAAGACCTCTGTTTTTCTGCATGAAATCCAGTTTGCACGTATATTTTTTTTAGATTTTGTAGGAAAGCGCTATGTTTCAAGCTAGTTTCCACTGATACCATGTATGTATAGTTGCACACGCTGTTTCCTTTTCATTGGCACTTTCTCCTTTCCCCTCAGATGGTCTCTTCTGGTTATGTTGCTGTTAATCATGGCCAGTTGGTTGCTTTTAAAAAATCTCATTGGACAGGTTTCTATGTTGGGTCAAAATAGGATATGATGTTTTGTCTTTCTAATCAATCTGATGAATCATGTTCATAATGTCACCTCCCTGACTTGTGGTGCAAGCGTGGAAAAGAATTGAGGTAAAGAAGTGCTGTCAGCTGCTGGTAGTTTTGTCCCACTCCTGCACTTAACTGTTCAAATGAATGAAATGGCCAAAAGAACTACTGGAAAGAAGGTGACCTGTTACTCTGTTGGGACGGTCAGTTTTATTCCAAATCTTTACAAAACTAAAAATACTTTATTTTTCAGTTGACATTGTGAAAATTTATGTGAGCACATATATTCCAAAGAAGTCCTAAAGCCACCTTTATCATGCATTGGATAGTTTTATATTGTATTCTGTAGGAATAAATGTGAACTTGCTCTGTCTCTGCACTGAGCCTGCTGGACCCTGTTGGAACACAATGAGCATAGCAACAGTTTGAGCTAGCAGTGACAAGCCCAAGGTTGGGCTATTAAAGTTGATTATAGGCCCGTGTAAGGGTGTAAAGTGATGCTCTGTGTAGTCAGTTTTGTGAGGTAGGTTTCATTTTGGGTGGAAGAATGAACAGTCTACCTGTTTGATATGCAGACTTCACATTTAGCTTCATAGAAAAGATAACGAGTCATAATTATGAATATCTATGTAGAAGGAAAACAGCTGGTAGTAGAGGATCCTTTAGTTATGAGATAAAAGCATAAAATCCAATGATCAAAAGTCGAAGGTAGAGAAATTTAATATATTAATTATGTACTTCAAAAAATTTATTAATTATAGTTTGGAACAATGTATCTAGGGTAAGAGGAATATTCTATCTATTCTGTCTAAATTCTTTAATTGCCATTTTTTCTGTATGCTTATGCACAATTTCTGAACTGATATGGGAGTTATCGACTTAGACCTACAACTTTTGATTTGTAGGAGATCAGAATAGTTCCCAGAGGCTGGACTTTACACTCTCTGATCTTCCTGGTAAGACTTCTTACCCTGAATTTCATCGTTAGAAATTTCATTAGCCAACTGTAGGAAATAGGGAGGGGAGAAAAAACAGTAACTTCTTGTTACCCACAGTGCTCTCCTCCCCATGTAAGAGAAATTAAAGTCAAATTCAACATAGCAGGAGATAGTGAAAAAATTGGAGTTTTTGTAACAAGGAAACTCTATGTCAACATTCCACTCTAAAAGCAGGGGAGCAAAAGATAAAACCCTAAACCAAGTCTCAATTTGCCATGTTTTGCAAAGAAAATAAATTCTTTTCGAAGGTAGCTGAGTATACCACAGCCCTCATGGTGATATTGTAGTTATGAATCAGGTTATTAGGTTTATCTTCAAATTAATTCTGTGTTCAGGGGAGTCGCAATGGAGTGGTGGATTCACTGAGACTCTGGGTGCTCAAATAAACTTCTAAACTCCAGGAAGCTTGTCCATATACCCCAAATTTGAGGCTTTGCTGAAATTCCTATTCAAGTAACACTGATATTAGAGGTGATCTTTAGCAGATGCGAAAATACCAAGCAATTATTGTCAGTGTCCCTAAGATGACACTTTTTTTCAAGAAATGCCGTTTGAGGATTTGCAGGTGATAACTGAACATCTCAAATATTTTCTAGCGGCAAAATCAGCACTGCAACAGGCATGACTTAATTTCAAGGATCAGTTATTCTTAATAATTGAATTTCATGAGATAATCATAAATTTGTAATCAACAAAATGCAAAACCATAAAATCTGTCATTGTAGTTAGGAAAATCTGATTTAAATGTCAGAATAAATGTTGTTTGTGTAACTGATCAAACGAAAAGGGAACAAAATTAATTCTTACCCATTTTTCTATTAAATACATCTAGTTCAGGAACTCCAGAATATTCACCTCAATAATATTTTTTTATCTTCCAGTTATTGAATTTAAACTTTTAGACCAAGTAGATAATATTTATATTTTGTTCAATTATGGTATTTAATTTTGTTTATTAGGTGTATATTATTTAATTAGAAAAAATACTAAAATAAATTAAATCACCTGTTAATAATTACATTTGAAAACCTATACCTTCTCAGTGCCAAAATCCCTCTAACTACCTCCTGCCCTCAGTATTTATTGTGTGCTTACTGTGGAGTCTTCCCTTGCTTGTGAAGTTCCCTGCATTTTGATGCAAACTTTTTCCGATATCTCAAAAAATTGCATTTTCCATGGGCACTGTAGGTTAGCAGAAGACAGTTGTTGGCCAACTGGCTGTAAATGATTTCATGTTGCACAAGTCTGCCTTATAAGCAGAAATCTTTACCTGTTTAAATGTTCAGAGAATGTAATTAAAAACTGGAGAATGTGCAAAAGACTATACAGACAATGAATCGCTGAAATAATTGTTCTTCAGTCACCCTTTTCTCTCTGCTGAAGGACCCTGTGTAGAAGGCAAATCTCTGCCTGACAGATTCTGATAAGAGTTTTTGATAATTACACTTACGTCACAAGGTGCATTATGTCAGTTCTATATAAAACCAGTACATTGCTTCCATTGTGGTTGGACATTTGCATTAAACCACAAATAGTTTCCTTGCTTATCTGTGTTCCTGGCTTGAGACCAGTAGCTTTCTTGCCTTTTATTAGTTGCAGCATAATCTAAAATAGAGGATGAATAAAATAATTGACCAAGAATATAGCTTCAGATATTCTTGTCTATGTGCCTCACTCTGTCTTTCCCTTTTCTGTCTCTCCCTAGGGGAAAAGCAGTTTTCTTCCTTATGCTAAATCCAGTTCCTATCCACAGCAGTCATGTAAATCTTGGCATCAGTCTCACAGCAGAATAAAAAGTCAAATCAGCAGGAAGCTTCCACATAAGAGCAACAGGCAGCTCCAGGAGAAAGAAAAAAAACCTGCAAGAAAAAAAATCTTTTCAAACTCTTCCATTTATTTTCTTTCACAAATAAGAGTTCTACTCATTATAAACCCTCAGGTTTTCTTGTATTTTTAAAGATAATATGCCTTCAAAGAATAACAACTCATTATTCAGCCAGCCTTTCAAAGCCTTTTATTTCAAAGCTTCTTTCTGAATAAACAAATCTATAAAGAGAACAAATTGAAGTTTTTCGTAGTGTTTTACATAGAGGCTACACAAGCTGTCTTCTTTCAGAATGAGTCAGACCTGAAATTACAAAGTAACCAAAAATTGCTGGATGTAGCTGGTGGAATTAATTTTATGTATTTTACATACGCACTGGCTCTAAAGCCACAAAAATTTGTTTAATTGAAAATTCAAAATGTTAGGTCAAAACCCCAGGGTATTCTTTATTATTATTATTTGGTTAGGGATGTTTTAAGTGTTTAGAGATAGGCAAAGGAAGGCTAATTATAATACCAATAACTATCATAAACATGGCGACAACATAATAAAACTAAAAGTAGGGTTTGTGATATAATTTGCATTTATACATATTGTACCGATGTACAAAATGTCTTTGTATCCAGTTATTGCATTCCACACGAGTTGACTTCAGAGTGAATTAGTCCTTTAAGGCATTAGGAGGAATTGTTTTACTCAGACTAAACTGAGTTACCCTCCCCAAGATGAGAGATTGATTACTCAGGTTTTAAACCAGAGAAAACAAACCCAGAAATATAAAGATTTTGTTGCTAGAGCAGAGATTCAGGGAATACAAAGATAGGAGTAAAATGTCCTCAGAAGAACTGGAGAAAGGAGTTTGGAATAAGAAGGAAATGTTAGTGAATGGAGCACATGTAACTCAGTGGCTCGGAAAGCATAATGTTAGTAAGTGCAAATTAATACAATTTGTAGGGAAAGGTGGAGAAATGTCTGAACTCTCACAGGATTGTAGTCACCTCTTCACTTAGGAAGAAGACCAAGGCATTGCTGTGACAAGCTCAAACCATGTGTAGATGCCTTGATAGAGTTTCCTGTAGTTAGTACCTGAATAACAATTGAAAATAAAAGGAGAGGTTCAAACGTCGTACAAGACTCCATGATGACTGACATAGGCTTGCAAAGGAAGAAATCAAAAGAAGCACTCCATGTGATTCTGTGCCAGAATATTTGACTTCATATTGAAAGCAGGTGCAAATGGAGTACGAGTACAGTCAGAGACTGGAGTAACAGGGAACTCTCCTGTCCCTGAAGTCAACTAAAAGCTCTGGAAGCAATTCTTACTTAAAGATAGGTTTTTTTCAAAGTGAAGTGACTGTGGAGGGGATTTGAACAGCTGTTGAATGTGGGAATTGCTGACCACCTGTATTGCCCGTGAATTTTCTTTCATTTATTTGAGGAGAGGAGAGCAGTGCTTAGGTCCATACGCAAACTCTTTCACTCAAACAGTGCTTGTGGTTATACAGTTACGGTCTCATGAATAGAGAAATTGTTCCCAGGCTTTTGCAGTGCCGTCATCGGGGTTCCGCTGCTTGGTAGCAGGGAAGAGTTCATCCAAATCCGTGTATAACAGTGCCTTCTTTTCAGAGCTGCAGTCTTTTATGCCAGTCACCAGCTGCATAATTGTCAGTACAGACCAAAGAGCAAGCAAAACTTCTGCTACAGCATTTCGAGATCTGCTGCAGTTCTGTTTTGCTATGCCCTTGCAACTTCTGCTTACAGTATGCAATAAAGTGAGGACAAGATTTATCTCAGATTTTATATTGCTGCAGATTTTAAAAAAAGCATACCTTTCTACATGGAAATGGATATTTCCTGCTGCTAGTCTTATTAGGTATGGAGACCTGTGAAATGATGGTATCATTCAGTATAATTCTAAATGCAGGAAAAAAAAGTGCTTTATTGTTGTTGAGTAACTGGCAAATATCTTTGTTCACTCCATGCACCTCATCTGTTACTTGTAGATTAGAACTAAAATGTAATTTTAAGGCTTTTTAAGCAAAGTATTTCCATAAAACAATGTGAAGAAAAGAAATAGTTATTAATGGAGAAGCCACTGTCTGTCTACAGCAAGTACTTCATGAAGACTGATCTATCCAGTTCAGAGTACAGGCTGAATATGCAAGAAGATTGCTGTCAGGGTGCAATGAGGAATGGCCAGGAGCAGGGTAGGCACAAATTGCAGGAAATGGCAACCAGGTTCAGCTGCTGAGGCAGGTTGACAGTTATGCTGGAAAGTCATTCCACAGGTCTTAACCTGACCTACTGAGGGTCAGAGGCCTGTGGTCACTAGGCAGGTCCAGGGTGATGGGGTCAGGCAGAGATGAGGCCAGGAAGTCAGGTCCAAGAGGATGCAGGCAAGCACTGAAACACCTGGCTGGATCTGGATTAGAGCCCCTGGACTCATGAGCAGGAGTGGCAGGGTTGAAGCTCCCAGGTGAAGGTGTTCAGGGCCATTAAGGGCTATCTGTTACTGTGTTCAGGGTCATTATTATCCATTGGCAGTCTTGCACTGGAACAGACTAAAATGATTACAGTGGCTATGCCTTACTGAACTTTGTTTCAAATTCCTCATTACAGATGCAGTAATCACAGCAATGAACAGTCACGTAAATTTTCTTGTATTTTTATCTTACTCTCTACATCTGATCAGAAACAGGAGCCAGACAGTATTAGTGTTCCCATTGCCACAGTGATGTATGAGCTATTCCTGAACTGCAACAGCAATTGCTGTTTTTATCAAAAAGATCAAACACTCGAGTTGAATTGCTAGGGTATTTTAAACTAGTATTTCTACCAGATCCAAGAGTCATAACAATAATGAGAGTAATGTCCTGGAGAACCAGAATTACATGAATTTTGCCACTTTGTTGACCTAAACATGAATAGCAAGCTTTGTGAAAAACCACAGTGCCTTGTCTACATCAGTACTAGTTAGCCATAGGAGACAAAATAACTTCCAGTGTAGACTGAGAGAATGGGTAAGCAAGTAAGATCAAGCAATAGCACTAGCATACCGTGTAAAAAATAGCTTTCAGTAGTACTGAAACTAGTCTTTTATACTGAAACTAACTATTCCGTGGAATAGATCGGAAAACATCATTAGGAAACAAGCCAGTATCCACAAAGAGGGTAAATTAGGAACAGAAGCTGTTACCGTGTATCAGATGGCAGAAGTGTACTTTTCCGTTATGTGAAGTTGGCACTCATGTTCCCTTTTTCAGGATCAATTTTAATTTTTTTTTAGACTGCAAGGTCAAACGGTAAAAGTACTGGAAGTTCCCAGTTTTTTCCTAATTCTTCCTACTTTCATATCTTGTCTATGAGCTTATTCCTAAACTTTCGTGCTTTTCTGTTCTCATTGTTGTGTCTTTTAACCAAGCTTGTATTTGCACAAAAGTTACAAACAGAAGTTTAAGAGCTCTGAGGTGGAGCACAATAAAGAACAATTTCCAACATCAAGGATGAAGAAATATGGTATTCTAAGTGGGCCCTTTAAAAGAATAGAGAAGTGAATATATAAATTCTGACATGACCGTGTGTTTTATGACTACTAACCTTGTAATTTTGTTTTGAGGCAGACAACTCATCATATTGTATCACCTAAAAGCAAGGCTGGTCTAGCATCTGCCAAGGGCCGTTTTGGTAGTGCTTGCCACCTAGTGGATTACTGCTTGTGTACACATATGAGAAGGATCATCTGCCACAAAAATATTTGACCATCACACTATTAATCACACTAGTATTTAATTATGTCCTGCAGAATTTGAGTACTACTCAATGGATTTTTTTCTTTTGTTGTAATGAAATGCTCGTGAAAATTGAACTAGAAATTGCAAACATTTTCAAAACTTGTATCCATTTTCTGATAGCTGTATTTGTAACTATGATGTGACTCAGTGACCAGCAAAATATGAAATTTGAGAGCCAATGAGTAGTCAGTGTACGTGGCCATGAACTCAGCTGTAAACTCAAGCCCCACTCTAGCATATGTTGGCTGGTGCTCTATGATGAGAACGTTTGGTGAACATAAATGAGCTCACTGAAATTTGTACCCGTTGTTTCTGCTTCTTCTGTAAGAGTTAGCTGGGCCCCTGTCATTTTTTTAGATTTCTGGTATGTATACAGAAGTAACTGGATTTTCTCAACTTTACCTCTTCTCTTCTCTTAGCTGAATTGTCTGGAATGGTTGTCATCCGTTTCGTTGACTTGGACTTGAATTTCTACCTGACTAATAGTTTCCC
This sequence comes from Mohoua ochrocephala, assembly GCA_013398855.1. Classification (NCBI taxonomy): domain Eukaryota; kingdom Metazoa; phylum Chordata; class Aves; order Passeriformes; family Acanthizidae; genus Mohoua; species Mohoua ochrocephala. Next base: position 183,506 of record VZTA01022314.1, read on the forward strand.
CTTCGTTATTGTTCACTAGTCTTACAGAGATCACGAGTTTTGCTCATACCATAACACAATGCAAAAATCTGTATTGTAAGTTACAAGGGTTCCATCAACCGCTTACAAAAACCACTTTTCCACACAAATGTAGTCCTCCTGCCAAAATTTGAGTCCCCTCTTTCAACTTTGAATACAATTGAGCTTTTACTGAATTTTTTAATAATCGATGTATTTTTTAAAAATGGACTGTTTTACCAGAATTTTCCCCAACACATCCAGCCTACAGGCAACAGTTAAGGGAAGTTATCAGTTAAGGGAATTGTCAGGTTTGAATGCAACAGGTTTTCTGCTACACTAATGTTTGCAGTAGTATTTGTTCTTATTCCATGATTACGACAGTGTTGGAAAATTTTAGCCAGCAACTGTACAATTATCACGAATAATCAATTTATGCTTTACACTTCAGGAGAATTTCCAATTAAACTTACTAAACTCAAGAATATATCTTAGTTGTTACCAATATGTTCATATAGATGATTTTACTTTTAAGCATTTTATGATCATTAACCTATTTATGAGTAACTTGCAGATGTTAAATTGGGTCAGAAGATTCCATGGGGTCTGTGCTAAGTCTGGCTGTTACTTATCTGAGGGTATATGGATCTCACAGTGCATTATGTTACCATTATATATCAGAATTCATGATCTTCCCATATTTGCTATGGCATTCTTATGACAGGACAGTTTTGGGTTGTTTTTTTCCCCTCTCTAACAACTGCTATGAGGAATTTCTGTTCTGATCAGAAGATGAAATACAAATTGTTTATAGAGTGAATTCCTTCACTCTCCATTATATACTGATTATGTTTCTATGACTACAAAGGACATAAATTTCATCAAAAAGATCATCATAAGTGGTTGAAATTAAGACATATTTAAGAAACTTTGTACAACTGTCCTCCTCTTTCCAAAAAGTAATTTAGGAATAATTTGATCTTTATCCAAATTTAGAAAGTTATATTTTAGTACCATAATAAAAATCTGTACTCAGTAGTATCATAAGCTCGAAAAATCATTTTTATTAACATATAAAAAAAGAATAAGGCAAACAGACATTGTAATTAAATATTTGCTCTCATCTACAAATAAGTACCTTGGATAATAAAATAATTTTTTAAATTCTTGTGAACAGTTAGAGGAAGGAATTTTCTGAAATAAAAGCAAAAGAAAGAGACTTCTGAAATAGAAAATATTTGGCAATATCTTTTAGTCACTCAATAAAATATCCATGTAAACAAGTAATTCATATTTACAGTATCATATGCAATATTCTTGGTTACATGTAGTGAGAAGTACACATGTAATTACATTCAATTTTAAAATCTAATTTGCACTATCATTTCTCAGTTTCATTGGAAAAAACACTCTTCTACTTCTGTGCATAGTACTGCATGACAGCATGTAAATATAGTATTTTTTTTTTTTCAGGCATCTTAAAAAGATAGCACTTTCAATGTTAGGTTTTATAACTTCCTGGTTTTTTTATAGGAATCCAAACCTGGAATGTAAGTTCTACAATTATGTTCCTGCAAAAACAACCATGTAGATGATTTCCAAACATGCAGAAAAATCCTGATGAAAAAGCTAGAGTTCTACCTTCCATTTGTATCTTTGAAAATACACTTTTTTATTTCCTGTGTTGCTACTGTATTTATGTTACTCATAAATACAGGTAAGAAAATTTGCATGAAAGGAAAATTAACAGAAGGCCACTTTGAGAAGCAAGTTTAGGACTATTGCTCTCCAAAGACGTATGTATTTTTATTTAGCACTTGAACTAACCTCATTTTTTGCAAGGATACTTAGAGGCCTTTCTAGTCAGTTTAGAATTAAGGCAAAAGTCTATAATATGTTTTATCAGTTTTAAATTGCCCACACCAAGACTGAGCAAGGTTTAGGAGCGCACAGCTACTGCATCTCACAGGGACCTTCCAAAGACCAGCAGCCAGAATCCCACCGTTCATGCACATGAGATATCACTGATTATAAATTCCCCAAATGGAATCTTCCAGCTTCCACTGAGTTTCTAATATCACGTTTAACCTCTAAGTTTAAAAACAAAATTATGTTCTGTGAGGCTCCCCTCAAAAGGTTGCTAATTCTTGATTTTCCATTAGTTTTATATCACAGAATAGTCAGAGTTGGAAGGGACCCAGAAGGATCATCGAGTCCAACTCTTAAGCAAATGGCCCATATGGGGTTTGAACCCACGATCCTGGTGTTACTTGTACCTTGCTCTTCGTGAGAATAGGGAAGTAAAGAAATGCCACCATTCTTTTTTCAAGTATCATTCCCCTTGAACAGTATGTGGAAAACAATGGGAAACAGAGGGCATACTGGTTATTATAGCTTAACTTTAACAGCGTGGAGAACCGGTCACCTAGAAGCTGTTCATTTCAATCCATTCAACTCAGTGCTGTAACAAAAGAAGTCAGAGATTTTGTGGTTTTTTCCAGAACGCTGTACAGTTAGTTTCTTCCAGAACAATCCCTAGGCAACTGACTACCTTCCATACAAACATGTGCTTTTATTATGTGACCTAGTACCGTGCAAGGATTGAGGGAGCTCATTTTCTCAGGTGGCTGAGGCACAGTAACAGGCCAATGCATAACAATTTAAAATGCTGTTGCCTGTGTGAGTGCAGTATAGAAAGCTGCATAGTAAATTACTACAAGTGAGCTCATTTATTCACTTCCCCTGTCGTGCTTCACTGTTTGATTCATTGCACATAGTGGGACTGGAGGAGTGCTCACACAATAGTTTAGTAGTTTAGTATTCCTTCTGTCATACCTGAATTGTACATTAAAAGTATGTATTTTCTAGAGTGAAAAAATACACCAATGGGAGGTTGGTCCCAGTCATCCACAAACCTATAAGTGAAAACATAGAACTCTGGGATGTAGTCCTTGAGTACCAAATGGTACAGCAGAAAAGTTTTTAAAATATTTTATTGTGCTAGCTTTCTGTACTGCATTCACCAAATAATGAAATATTGTTACAAGTCAAATAACAGGAACTGAGGTGCTTCTTGGCAGAGAAGACCCAAAGTAACTCTTGTCCAAAAGAGTTTGTACTAACACACAGCGAACTACAAAAATGGTGTATTTATTGAAGGGTAATGTATTAAAATGTTCTTAAAAGCTGAAGTAGATAAAAATTTATGTAGTATTTAAAAAATAGGAAATTATATGCTGTCCGAAACTATCTATATTCCAACACGAACAGTGGTAAATTTGGATTTCTGATGGGCTCTGCAGCTTTTGCAAGAGATTATAATAGATTGGCACGTCATTTTGGACATATGCAGTCCAATAATCTACTATAATTATTCTTCTGTAGTAGTAAAAGTATAAATATTGTTTGTATCTGTGAAATTAATGAATGAGCATAATACATAAATACTTCAATTACTAGAAAGAGCTATAAAAGTAAAGTGCCAGTAGGGACTCTTCATTATTTAGAGAAAAAGGCATTATTTAACACTGTAATTTCAAATTAAAAAGTCATTGAGTTTCTACAGATTGCTTATAGACTAAAGCATGTCTTCGTGCCTATGATAACAATGCTTTTGATGTCAGTGTGGAGATACCCAAACTGGCTTTCAGTTAACAGGTAGCATCTTATTAAAACGGCAAAGCTCACCTGTGTCTTAGAGAAAGCATTTCTCACTTGAAGCTCATTTTTTTTCTGTGAGACTGATAGCAGATTTTTCTGGTTTCTAACCTCCTAATTTGTAGTCTAGTACCATAAATCAACAGAATGTGCAATCAAATAAAGATAGTAAAATGCTGCCTTCTGGGATAAAAGGAAGACTTAGTTTAAGTGTTACATTTAAGTGTGTTTCTATAGCTTTTCAAATCAGACAAATTCTGCATTTGGATGTCTGAAATAAATTTCCTTAGATTTCAGTAATAATTGCACATAATTGAAAGCCAAATGTTGTCTGTATACAATATATTTGGCAGAATTTGTTAAAAAGTCAACAGATGTATTCCGATTAAAAAAAAAAACAAAATCAAAAAACTCCAGAAGTTTCTAAAGGAAACATAACATTTTATGAAGATATCAGGCAAACATTTAATTTCTTTTTTCTTAATTAAAAATTTTAGAATAAACATTTTTAAGGAGCAACTCTGTAAAGTGCTGAATGACCTCACATCCCATAGAACATAGCAGCTGGTGAGGGGGTTAATCAACTAGAGAAATCAGAGCTTTAAAAAAGTGAAAACTACCAGAAAATATGTGTGTGACAAACTAGATTATTCTGTCTGGAATACTTCATGGTTGATTCATAACCTGAAAAATCACTCAAGAGCAAAATTTAGTCTGAATCTTGTTAAATTTTTCATGACTATAAGAGATATAAGCATTAAATTAAGAAGTGAGATGGAAAACAGTTTCCGATTATGTGATTTTCCCATTGTGATGTCACTCATGCTCTTGTTTTTTTAAACGAGGACTGGGCATGGACCAATATATGTTTGGGACTTAGAGGAATTTAAATCCCTGTGCAGAAACCTTGAGTATCTTTCAGCAAGCCATGCTAAAAATGAAGCCCCAACCTACTTATATACCAATATAACTAAATTAGAAGGACCCTCACCGGGGGGAATTTGGCAGTATAATAGTACTTTTATTCTGTATATTTTCTTTACATGGTTGATCTTTGTCCTGCTTCATCAAATTTGATGTTTTGTTTTCTGGCTGCTTCAGCATTGATCCTCAGATCAGATTTATCTGCATTACTGCTGTTTGTCATTGTGGATTCTACTTCTGTGCCTTCGGGAGTCGCTGCAATGGGCCTCAGAATTTTAGCGTTCTCTGCTGGGGGGCGCTTCCAATGGGGCCTGCTTGCCATCCACAAAATAAGTGAACCAAATATGACAAGCAAAAGACCAAGACAGTTGACCAAAGTTGCTTCTGGTGGGGATGCACTGTATGCAGGATTTTTCCTTTGAAAAGGGAAAAAGAAAGAAGAGGTCAGAAAAGATTGTTTTAAAGACAATGCTGGTCTAAAATCAGTAGTCAGTAGGCAGTTCTTTTTAATACAAACAAAACAAAACAGTGTCCCAATACTGGATGCTTATTATTCTGGGCAAATGGAAGTATATAGTTTACAATTAATGACCTTAATAAACAAGTGGAAACAAATACTTACAATGAAAATATAAGCTTTTCTGTGATTCCCATGAGAGCTGTTGCAATCACTGTTGCAAAGATGGTGAGACCCGAATAAACGTGTATTGGCATGAGAACTACTCGGAGATGAACTGGAGCAAAAGGGAGCAGAAAGACAGCGAAACCCAAGAGAAGCTAAAACCAAAACAGATTCATAGTTAAAGCTAGATGGAAAACAAACTGCACTTCTTAAGCAGAATAAAAGTAATCATAAAAATTCCGTTCTGAGGTGTCTTCAGGTAAAAATTTGTAAAGAATTGGCATTTCTATTTTTGAATGTGTTTCCCATCAAGACCAAAGCAAATTCTGGATTAGCAGTTGGGAAGCAGACATTAAATATTTTGTAAATCATCCTGCCTAATATCAGTGTCCAAACTTACCAGTAATGCTGAAACTCCAGCCAAACTAAGTACTGGAAACACAAGTTTTCAGTGTCACTAATTCGCTAATAAAGTAAAGATGTGAGGAGCTACACTTTCACAGTCTCTTCAAGTCCTGTTCTCTGCTCCTGTTACAGATTTGCATATACAGGAACATTAGAAGGTAGTCTAACTTTCTGACTTAAGTGGATTAAATAATTTTACCTTGTAAGAATCTCAGTTAAATTCAAGTGCCTGTCTTTAGAAGGGGAACGGTCTCTCAATATATCAATCACATGGCATTTACAGAGTGAAGACATGTATGGGTGGCATCAAGTTATTCAGGGGACATTAATCCTCCCATTAGCACTAATTTTGTGATGGAAAATAACCCATCATGTCCCATGGTTGCAGTCACAGGCTTGCCCAGTCATCCTGAGGTTGCATCCAGTCTTTAGTTTGTTCTACCGTTACTCGCCCTTGCTGCTAAATTAGACACAGGACATGAATTTGTATTTCGTCTTGCTTTAACTTCCAGTCTTAGTCCTTGTTTTGTCTTTCCATGATGTATTAGATTGCCTGGTATTTTCTCCCTAGGAAGCTTTTTAGTACACCATAATCAAATAATCTCTTAATCTTAGATCTGCTAAACAGTTGGTGATTTTTAAGTCTTGCACTGGAAGATAGCTTTTCCAGCTCTCAAATTACTTTTCCAGAGTTTCTTTGGGTTTGTTGCTTTTTATTCTTCTGATCATTCTTTTATATTTAAAAAAAAAAAATTCTATAATATTTCATATTAGTTTCACTAATGCCATCTTTTTCCTGTTGTCACAGCATTGTGAGAACTCATTTGGAGCTTCATATAATTTTTGAGTACTTCTTTCTGGAGACATTGTTTTCCAAGAGACAGTCTCATTTTACATTTTTTCCCTATTCTTAAGTTTATGTCAGTGTGCTATACTGTATTAACCTACAGTTGACTTATATACAGTATAGTTACAATATTGTTCCTTAGGCAGAGTATTGTGGGAGCACAGGACTGACATGCCACTTCTGGTAAGTGCCAAGTGTCTTCTCTATTAACAAAGATTATGATTATTTTTAGTAGTGCTCAGTCCCATAACAAACATCAGTCTCTGACTGGAGAATTACATCCCAGATTGGAGGAAGGAACGCCAAGGATCTTTTGATGTGACAGGCAAGGCATTAAGCGCCATTGGTCATGTTTATAGTGGCAAAATGAAAAGTAGAACTAAGATCTTACTCGCAAGTCTTCATTTAACCATTAGAAAAAATACTGATACTCAGTGTAGGGGAAGCACAGACTTCCTTGAAATAGCTGCATTATTAGGACAAAGAATATCTTAACATTGTTCTCTCTTATTCATTCATATTCAATCTCATTAATTTGTTCAGCTATAGAGATTATACTCAACAATGCTGCAATATGCTTTCTTTCTTTCCAAGTGTTAAAAACACTATTTCAACATTATCTCCTGTACCTCCTAGCCTGAGCAGTGATAAAGTCCAGAACTCAAATCCCTTAGGTGAGGATTTTCTGTTGTTGATCATAGATAATTAAGTCTTTTTTCTTTTTAGTGTTATGGAAAAAAAATATTTGAAGGAACAAAATAAATTTCCATAGTGTAATAACACAATATAAGGAGTTCAGAATGTACACACAGAAGCATCTGTATGTGTTCTGTGAATTTCGGGGCATGGTTGCTCTTCTTTGCCAGATGCAAAAGGTACTAAGTTAGCCCATTTTACATTACAATAATGCTAATTCTCTGCTAAGAGGAGCAGTTTAAAGCATGCCCATGAACATCTATCAAAGTTTTGCTGATTCAGGAAAACTGGTTAGCCAGTAGTGGCTCATTCAGATGTCAGATACTTTACATCTCTACTGCTCCCTGATGCACTTGTTCTGCTGATTAACAAAAGTCTTGAGGCCAAGAAGTGACTACTTAAATATATGATAGCTGGAAAAAAAAAAAAAAAAAAAAAAGAAAAGCTGCTAATTCATTTGAGACTTCCTTAATAAATGTTCTAACTATATTTAAATATGCTGCCAACCAACCAAATAACTTGTAAGTTCAGGAGTTAACAGAGCTTAGAAACACACTACTGTGTAACTATTGTAAATTAATGGCCATTATCCCAGCAAATAAACAAAATATGCTTAAAGATGCATTTTTCTTCAAAGTCAATGACCCAGTATTTGTACATTTACATGCTAATTTGCCAAATCAGAGTGTAAAATGGCTATCCCAGTAGTTACAATGAACTAGCGAGAGCCTATTGTGCCTGAATTACTCAAAACTTTCTTCAAATTTACAGCCTGTTTAGAAATACAGTTAGATTCTGACCTGGAGAGAATAAAATATAACAGCAGTCAGCCCAATCCAGCTGTGCAGACTGTACATGTTAGGAATGTTCTTGGCATTGTGGAATTCAAACACGGCTACCATAGAAACAATTGCAAGAATCATAGCTATGGTATTTAATCCAGCATGTATGAACTTCATTAGGAGTTTGCTGCACTTCCAGGTCCAGGGCAATCTGTACACAATAATAGCTGAAGAAAGAAGAGAAACAAAATTTTATGCCTTATAGGATAACTTCTCTTAGATGTTAATAATTATGCATAATTCACTAATAATTCATGGTTACATAGTAAATTACAGTAAAATCCAACCTTTAATAGTCTAAAAAAGTCTATTGAAATGCTTTTTCTCATACACATAGCATAGCATATTCTAAATATACAACTGAGGCTTAAATACAGCTTTTAGGGGATATTTTCCTAATTAAAAAAGCCCCCCACAAATGTAGGTGTGTTTCAAAAAAAAAAAAAACACCCAGTAAACAACTTGGTGTCATCTTTTCCTCAGTCATTAAATTGATCTAACAGAGATTTGGCACAGGAGTTTGATTTTTCTGCTACTAGTCAAATTGGAGCAATAAAGCCTGATTCTTGTGCTGAGAAGATCACTTGTTGAGAAAGTGTGTACGATTATTTTATAATATTTATTCTCTTTGCCAACTTTGGATAATGCTATTGTCTAATTGCATAGCTACTTATATGACTGTCTATTACATTGACATCAGTAGGAGTGCTTTGAATGGCAAAATGCTCTTCAGCATAAGAGAACCATAATCGGACTCTTAAGAGACAAAAGCATTTGACAAATACAAGTCTTCCACCACTTTTAGATGAATGTAGGGAAGTTTTGCCTACGCTTGAGTTGATAATTCTAGCAGACAGTGTTTTGTCCAGTCTGAACAAAACAATAATATCCATTGACCTAACTCCAGATGGTCCATGAGAAGAATTTAACCTAGAGCTGCTTCTTGCCAAGTTTTCTCCAAGATCCTCACTGCCCCTATCCTGCCACAACTGTCCCCTGTCTGTCACGTGACCCAGGTGCTTTCCACAAGGGACACAAACAGACCAGATTAGATCACTGAAGCTCCAGGTACATCTGATTACAAACTAGGTAGTAATTCTGGATGTGTGACAGCACATAAGTATATTTAGATAACAGGGGACAAATATTTTTGAGGACAGCTGTTAATTTGACAAATAAAGACTAATGACCCCATCTATAATGTCTTGCCCGAGCAAAAAGTCTGAGCTCCACTCAGTGATTCATCACATCCTAATTTAAGGCTTCTGCTTATGAAATTACAGTGAAAATTTTATATATAATTAGCTGTAATAAAACAAAGGAATAATAAATTATGTAGGTTTTTTAAAAAAAAAACCTGTTCCAAACATCTAGAAATAGAAAAATATTACCTGATAAATGCAAAGATTAGAAGTTTAGTTAATTGATTCTCACGTGCCTTACTCATTCATTACTTCTCCATAACCCTTGCGTTTTAGGCAAAAAGCATAGATTATGGAAAACAAATAGAATATTTTCTCTGCATGTTCTGGTGAATAGTAGTAATAAATTACAAATTCTTTTCAAGTTCGGTTCACACTTTTTTATAACTTGGATGCTTTTCAATAAATACAGTACTACACTAAACGATTCACAAAGAAAACAGTTTACAAGTCAAATTTCCATACTATGATCAGATTCTAAATCAATGTATGCTTTTACATACTGTGTGAAAATATAATACTGGAATGAAAGCGTTCCTTAGAATATTTAAGTATGTACAGCACTTTGGTTGTTCTTGGCTTTCTACTTTAAAAAGCAACAGTAGTAAATCCTACGAAATCAGGAAGATAGAAACCTTGTTTTTAAGATGGTTTGACTGTCTCAAAGCAATCTATTACATAAATATGATTCAGCATACCAAGCTTATCACCTCCAACAGTTCCCCAAAGTGGCATTACATGATAATGTTAGAATCACAGAATCCTAGAATCACTGAGGTTAGAAAATACCTCTCAGATAATTGAGTTTGACCATTAACCTATCACTGCCACGTCCACACTAAGCCATGTCCTGAGCACCACATTTACGTGTTTTTTGAACGCTTCTAGGGACAGTGATTCCATCACTTTTCTGGGCAGCTGTTTCAGTACCTGACCACCTGTTTCAGTGAAGAAATTTTTGCAAGTGTCCAATCTTAACCTCGCCTGGTGCAACTGGAGGCCATTTCCTCTTGTTCTGTCACTTGTTACTTGGGAGATGAGATCGATCCCCACTTGCTACAACCTCCTGTCAGGCAGTTGTAGAGAACGATAAGGTCCCCCCGAGCCTCCTTTCCTCCAGGCTAAATAACTCCAGCTCTCTCAGCTGCTCCTCTTCAGACTTGTGCTCCACACCCTTCACCAGCTTCGTTGCCCTTCTCTGGACACACTCCAGCACCTCAATGGCTGTCTTGTACTGAGCGGCCCAGAACTGGACACAAGATTTGAAGTGCGGCCTCACCAGTACCGAGTACAGGGGGAATAATCACTGCCCTGGTCCTGCTGGCCACACTGTTTCTGATACAGGCCAGGATTCTGTTGGCCTTCTTGGACACCTGGGCACACACTGGCTCATATTCAGCCAGCTGCCAGTAATATCCTGCATTAGACTATTATTAATCAACTTAGTACTAATGATAATGACTTCTAATTTTGTGAAGCAGATGTGTCAAAAGGCCCCAGACAAACCTCAACATCCCTTGAGGATATTCCCAGTAAATCTTCCCCACCCTATGTCCCACAGTATTGTCAATAATTTATTCAAAGTGCAGCAGAGTACTGGACTCTGTATGAAGAAAACTTGATGAGCATAGGTCCCGCTCTCAGTTTTGAGTCTTTGATTTCAGAGGGTCAAGGGTTTTTTTGTTGTCATCTAGCTGACGTAACTTCCAAAATCACTATCAAATTCCCTAGTCACTTGTCCACGTAGTCTCAGATCGCTGGGCCTTGAATTTTCTAAGCTGTTTCCCATAAACATTACAATAGAAAACCAAGGAATAACGGACTAATGGTTTGGCCAGTTGTTAACAATACCATCCATTACCATGTTCCATGCCACAGCCCAGGACATATGCATGATGTTGCAGTTTGGTTTAATCCTCTTTCTGTGAGGGCTTTGTGTGAAGTTACACCTTGCAACTTCAGCAGATTTATCGCTGTGAAAAGACACAGTTCCATTTCCCTATCACTACTTCTGTGTGCTTCTCCCTGCCTTTCTCCTAACTGGTGCTTTTCTGACCTGCAGGAGGAAAGAAGACAATCTGGGGAACAAAGGGGAGAGAAGGAAGATTCACCTTTCAGTGGTACAAGCTCTTAAAAACTCGCTCAGATGTGATGTGTAATTTCATGGCAAAACTAAAACAGCCTGGGTTAAAAGGACATACACAGTTAGAATGTTTGGCAGTGACATGGTAAAGCAGCTTTGTGAAGAACTTTATCAAGGTAGAGCATCTCTAGTTCTGTTAAGAAATTTGACGACCTAGGCACCCTAAACTGAGCTTTTTGACTCAGATCTTACTCCTGTTTTGAACTATGATTTTAAAATACATCACATAGGGCAGAGTTATCTTGCAATATCTTTATATGGCATGGGACATCTGTCCTTTGACAAATGTACAGGGCAAAATGGTAGTTTCCCACTATTTCTGGCATATGCTTCACATGTTGTAGGGAGGTGTCATGGGTTGCTTATGAGATGCCTTCCCCCTTAGGAGGTACACAGAATGGTTCTGTGAGTGCACTGGGGCTGCATTGCACAGCACCTCACAGCTGTCAGAAAGGAATGTTCCTCTTCCCTCCTCCTGTTTCCTCTTCTGTTCCTTCTTGGCTGATCCTGTTGCTTACTTTTGGGAAGTTCTGAGTGCCCACAAGATTCTTTGGAAATAACTTTAACGCCGGAATGGAGAAATGCTGGTTTATGATTTCAAAGGGACTCAATTAAGCTCGTCAAGAGAATGGCATCTTCAAAAGTTGCCTGTGATGAGACCCTTACAGGTCACCAGTAATTTGCCCTTCTAGTTCTTGAGAATTCTGCAGCCCCTTGGATGTTATGATTTATCTGTTTTTCCTTTGAAGAAATATTTTATGTTTAAAGCAAAAGTAATTGCATGTCAGATAACTCAGAGCAAGCTTTATCTGTAATTTCAAGATGAAAGACTATGCTTACTTTAAAATAGATTTGCACTCCTTCTCCTTGCTCTTGCACATTGTCCATCATCTCCCTTCTCCCATCTGTGGTAGTTCAGAGACCCTTTGTGCAGGCCATTCAGCTTTCTATTTGAGAAAGAAAGGTACTTGGGGTGGGTGTGGGGGTGTATTTGATAATTTTCTGCTAGTTGAGTTAATTCAGTTTATGCATCTGACAGTGGCCAGAGCTGGCACAAACAAATGGGTAGGAAGGTGAAGTCTGAGTCAAGAAGAAAGCTGAAAGGAAAAGTAGAGGAAAAAAGTAGAAGTATTTGAGGTATTTCAGCCGTGATGAGCTGTTAGACTGTCTCACCCACTTAGATAATTTAATCCAAACAAATGAAATTTAATTGACTTTGTAACACCACATGATGATGTGGCAGACCTGGATTTTTTCTTCTCTTTTCTGTGTAAGCTCTCTTAATTAACATTTGTGTCATATTCCTTTATTGACATGCTGCTGCTGTTAGACTACGCCCTCATGTTTTAAGCCTGTTTAAAATACAAGTTATATTATATTTATGAATCATATATGAGAGGAATATTAATTTTCCAAGCACCTTCCAATATTTATAGTCAACTTACAACTTTATTGTATAGAACTTACACATGACTCCTAAGCAGTAGAAGTCTGATCTGAGGGTGAGAAACAAAGACTACCCCACCCTGTTTGTTCTGACTCACTCACTATTCAGTCTTCCACAACCCCAAAAGCCACCATGCTGCTCCTCAGTCTGCAACAGAGATTGTTACATCTCTGTAGAAAAAAAAATGTTCTTTTATTAGGTGAGTAATTGGAAATTCTTAAAAATAATTTATACCACATTATATCTTGGTGGGTTTCTTAATTAGTCCTTTGAGAAAGAACCAAACATTATAATTTGCAGGTCAAACACAAACTATGATGCAAGTACTCCTTTGAAGCATGCCCTAAGTCTACAGTCACTGCAACATTTGCACATGTAAATAAGACAGATTTCCTCATTTACTTATTCAACCCATTTTATCACACTACTATTTCTTCAAGCTCTTCTTAAAACTCACGTTTTCCTCATGTTTTTTTCTTACTATTTTCCAAAATGTTGCTGTACTAATACGCACACAGAGTTTTATTGCCTATGTTTTTCCTTCCTTAAGTATAGGAAGTCTTGTGGACAATTACTGTGCACTGACAAGTGTTTTGTCAGGTATAATTTACCCATAGATGCTGATCCACAAATAATAAGTATTAATATTAACATGCCTACAGCTCTGCCATTTGATTGACAAGATATATACAACACTTTTGTTAGGGCACATCTACTTCCCAGTATGCTCATTGTATTATAGTCATCGCTTCTGCTTCCTACAGACCAACAATAGAACATTTCCATCCTTTGTATAGGCTAATAAACTCAAGAAACAGCTGGTTTAGTTATTATTTAAAATCCTCTACACAAATTTAACCAAGTTTTTTTAGCTATACCTTTCTACTTTCAACTACTTAAAGACTTCTTTTTCTTGTATGTGTCCAAAGAGGTATCTGATTTGCCAGTATCATTCCAATGGCTTTGAATTCAGTGGCAGACTTCTGTCAGCCAAATTTGAATCAGATTCACAGTGGTATCTTATCTGCTGATATTTCATCTGATTTACTACAATACTCCTTCAGTCTCCAACTTTGCTTTTCCTATTATGTAACAGGATTTCCTCCCTAAATGGTTCTCTATTATTAGTGAGTTCCTTGTACATGTGTGGTTTCTTAGCTATGGTAAACTTCCATTTACTTTACATATATCCTTACCTATACGGGGCTTGAGGCAACCCCCTTTCTCTATGACACGGGGAAAAAACTGAGTTTCAGGGGAAAAAAGAAAATACATAGGAAAAAGCTGCAGAAAACCTCTCCCTATTTTCTTCAAAAGTTCTATGCTTATATCAAAAACCAATATGTTGAGCACATTAAAAGTAGTATAGAGCTTAGTGAAGTCAACAGGTGGTTTTCATTGCTTATTTATAGCATGAAATTACACTTCCTATTGAGTAATATTATGTAAAATAACTTCAAAATGTGGTTTATTGCTCAATAGTAGTTTGCAACTTGAAGCCACGAGAAGGCTGAGAACAGCCCCACTCCCACTGAAAAACAAAATTTTACAGTGTGTGTTCAAATCACAACATTCCCTTCATAGCCAGAACTAGACAGCCCTCGGCATCTTCCGGCCTTTTGACTGGTTGGAAGCGTGATGGGAAAATGTTAGTCCACAGCCGAACTCTATGAAATCCAAAATTCGTACACCCTTAAAAAAAAAATTAAAAAAAAAAAATAAAAAGGAGCAACCCTGTATCTTAATTGTATGTTATTTAAGCAACAGAATAAATGATTAATTTAAGAGATATACTTTACAAAACAATTAATGCTATGTCTGGGCTGAAGAACTGCATTTTAATAGTGCTTGTGGTGCTACATTTTCTCTGGCAAAAACCTCGTTCCTGGATCAAGCTTCTGCGGTAATGAACTTCCTTTCTCCTCTTGGGACATGGAAGAGAGCCGAAAGAAAAACTTTCCTAGGGCAGCATTTCTGGCATTTCGATTTTCAATTTGCATAAATTCCAGCTGCCTAGGAAAAACACACCTCGCAAGCCTTACTCAAAGTCCACGGCAATCCCCAGGCCAGGATAAACAAGTGCTTGCAGAAAAAAACCCGAAACAACCCAAACCCCATATGTAGCAATTTTGGCTTATTACAAGGGACTCTTTGTCCCTTTTCCGGGAGCGCTGGCTTTCCTAAACCGCGGACCGACTGCTGCGCTCCCGCTGTCACCCGGTACCGGCCGCGGGCCGCCCCGGCGGCTCTGCCCGGAGCCTCCCGCGCCCCGCCGCCCCGGCCC
>VZTA01022314.1:198904-224724 GCA_013398855.1 Mohoua ochrocephala
GGACGGGACGGACGCAGCAGGGGCGGGAGCAGGGCGGCACTCCGTGCCCCTCCACCCTGCCCTCTCCAAGCGTCCCGTCGCATTCAGAACTCCGCCTTAGAAAAGAATCTTCTGTGTCAGCCTGTCCCCTGCCATGGTAGCAGCCTCACTGCGCTCCTCCCCGGCAGCCGAGGAAGGGAGCCGATGGTCGAGGGTTTTGCGCGAGAGGCTGTTGTGGAGGTTGGGGAGTTCCCAGACCTGCCATAAAGATAAGCCACCACAGCCATAAGCACTTACAGATAAAGCAGGAGCGCTGCTATGATGAAACGCATTCAGAAAATGCAGAGAAGGAGGAGCCCGCTTAAAGACACTGTTGTACTGTCCCTGGAGCACAGTCCCGCCATCATGATCGCCCCCTTCCCACTGGATTAATTGAGTGCTGCAAATATAGAACAGATACTAACCAGGTTCATATGTAGAGTCTGGCCTAAGTATGCAGGAGGATGTGGACATTGCTCCGTTGAATAGCACAAATATACCAAATATCCACTAACAAAGAAAGGGAATGCATTAAAATTTAGACAATTCCAATAGGTATGGAAAGGCCCATTGCAGGGAAGTTAGAGAGGAAAACAGAAGGAAATAAAACAGAGTTGCAAAAGAGACAGTAGTCAACTTGCCAAAAATATAACATTATAGATTAGACCAGTTGGTCAAATCATGTAGGCAGCAGTTACTTTTTGTTTTGGTGTCATTCAGCTGGCTCTGAAGCCTGTCAAATGTTGTAGGAGGATATGCCCAAACATATATTCCGCACAACTTTTCTGGTATTTGATTAGCTTACTTTTAAAATATAAATAGTGTTGAACTACATATGAATTAGAAGTTCATTAACTGATTGAGAGGAAAAAATACTATTTACTCCGGCTAGCATTTGAACTCTCTGGCATCTCACACTTATATTGAGGCCTAGAAAATGAAAGGAAATAGTTTTATGAAACTTAAAATAGTTTCAGTAGAATACTGCCAATTCAAACACCGTACTTACTAAAGTGTTGGAAATAGCTACATAGAGACATGAAGACCAAGCCAGATTGGAGAGGGATGCAAATATATTTCTTCATTATTCTCTTTAATCTCCTAAAAATAGATGCTGACATTTTAAAGAAAAGCTTGACTGGAGCATCAGTTGTATAAAGATACTTAGCTTTCATTTGCATGGATTTGTTGTGACCTGCCCTAGGGATTTAACTGGTTGCTCATTCTACTCACAATGGTAACTAGAGCACTGATATTGTTAAATTTCACAAGTCACAGCATCTAAGAGAAGATCCAAGCCCTGAATCTTCTGATGAATGCACTTGTGCATAAACTTGCAAGGGTGCCAGATTGTCATTAGCTTATGAGGCACACAGGTCATCTCAATATTATGGTCATAAAAATTTTACTAAGTTTTCTATGGATTCTTAAATGAGTTTTCTGTGCAAACCAGCATATAATAAAGCCATGGATCTGCCTGCTTATGCACAAAAAATATCATGTGGGTTAAACAGAATAGTGTTTATACGTGATCAATTTGGGGATATTTTTACCTGTAAAAATATATTTTCCTCTACTTATCTGGAATCCTTTATTCATTGTCTTTTAAGCACTCTTATAATCTTTGATGTCTTTTTAAAAAAATTAGGATTTCCTTAAAGAGTATTGTAAAACCTTCATATTTATGTCGAAATGTTACAGATTGCAAAGCATCAGTTTCATGGTGTTTATCAGTTCAATACAGGGAATTTCAAAATTTTTACATGAAATTCCAAAAAAAAGGACTCACAGGCCCCAAAATGTGTCCATTCTTTCCAGTTATATGGGGTGGTCTAATAAAATTGCTTTTGTCTCTGCAAAGCCTAAAAACTGACATAAATATTTATTTTAATTTACCTCCTATGAACTTAAATTTCCCAGTTGCAAAATGCTTCCAGTTCCCACTGATTTCAACAAGCTTTGATTACATCCAGTATCCCAACAGTCCCATTTAGGAATCTTCTACTCAAGTGGATTTTACTTAACCTAAAACTATATCTCTTGGAAGACTTTCATGTATTCCTATAGCTCAAACTGGTTTATCCCGTTAAAGCAGCAAACAACAAGAGCAGACACAAAATTTTATTGAACTGAAAATGAAATGAAGCGTAGTTTTACCAAGTAAAAAAAAATTTTTGAGAATAGAAGACGTTCTAAAGCTTAGAGATTGTTAAATAAACCAAACCAGAACTAAGTGCAAAATAAATTGTTAGACAAAGTGAAATGTTCTTTATGGAACATCTGTAATGCAGAGGAGATTTCAGGCAGCACCATTAGTAACTCTGGCCTGTATTTCTCCACGTTTCCTGTTCTTCCACCTCTTCTTGCCCACCTGGTGCAAATGTCAGATTGGTACAGAATCAGAAGCAATCCTTAGCACAGCTACAATGTCCCAGTGGATTTCATGTTTGCTTGGGGGTGGGCACTCATCATGATACAGCTGACTGCTGAGGGCTGAGTGACGCACTTGATGATTTGTTTGGAAAATAAACTCCCACTGGCATAAAAATGAAACTGTCCTGTATGGGGCTTTCAAGTCTCTCGGATCAATGAACACCTGCCTTTGTTAACCATTACTGTGGATAGGTTCTACAGCAGTTCATAATCTCTATTCTTTTCCAGAGCCTCTGTCTCCTAGAGACAATGGTATTTTTCCAGTACATTACCAACTCTATCAGCGTGTGTTCCCTCTTAGCAGTTCTGTTGGGACATGATCTAACATGCACTTCTTCCTTTGGGTCGTCAGATGTAGGATAACTGTCACTTCAGACCCAGAAGAACCTACAAAGTAGACAGGCAAAATATGACCTACAAAACAGACAAAGATTCACAGATTATTTTGAAGAGGCAGCAATGGATTCCTGCCAGTATTGGACGTGTGGTACTTGGCAACTTCTGTCATCATTGCTGTACCGTTCATATATTCTGAGAGCAGCAGCCTAAACATAAGTGTACATAAATGCCTATCTAAGCAACACACCATGTCACCGTAGGCCATTATTTTGTGCTTCTGATGTAACTTTTTTAATACAGGAAGTATTAAAAGTTTTTAGTTTCCAGTGCAGTCTAACTGACTTGTCAGACCTGTACTCAGAATAAGATTAGAGTCCCTTTTACCAGCTACAACTTTATCTGTGTTTTTCCATGCTGGACAAGTAATTTAAGACCTAAGACTTAGACCTGGATATTCCAGATAAGTTACAGTATCCCTTAAAGCATTTAGATGAGTTTTTCAGAAGCCTGATGGCTGTTCATTTTGTAAACAAACAAAAGTGCT
The DNA here is from genome assembly GCA_013398855.1 of Mohoua ochrocephala. Classification (NCBI taxonomy): domain Eukaryota; kingdom Metazoa; phylum Chordata; class Aves; order Passeriformes; family Acanthizidae; genus Mohoua; species Mohoua ochrocephala. Next base: position 202,239 of record VZTA01022314.1, read on the forward strand.
GGGATTGTCCAGTCAGCATTGGTCTGGCAGCTAATTTAACTGACTGTTGTGGAAGCTTTAGAAATACCCCTGTAGAAGTTATCTTACCAGGAGTAATACAGACAAAGGAGTTCAAGTAATTAGTGTTTGAATGGCACAAACAAACCAGAATGATCCTTTTACTCTTTTTGGTACTTGTTCCATGCCTCAGCTCCATGCCTAAGCAACAGAACCGTTTGACCTTTGCTATTGAGAACGTCACTAATTTGTCTTTGCAAATTGCAAATTGTGCCTATGGAACAAGGCTCTTCCAATACATGATTTTTACTTATTCTCCACCCTAGAAAGAGCTTTTGCTGAGATAAAAGAAGGCACATAGTGCAGCTTTTGTCCAAAATGCTATGCTGGTTATAGGCCAGCCATTGTTACCTGTGCAATGAAACTCTTTATTGACCTTCAATCAATAAACATTTTGCTTCTGTGAGTTGTAGGATATTTTTCTAATAATTAAAGTATTTTGTAGTTTTTCAAACTTGTGCAACTGTGGGACAATAGTTGGAACTGTCAACGCAAGATTATAAAGTTTTACTCCTTACAGTTTTTATTTGGCTTGTGCTTTCTTATTTTCTTCCCTACCACTCACCAGCCTTGCCAGTGAGTGTGTACTCAAATGAAAAGAGGAAGGCAGGATGTGCACTCTCTTTATGCTCAAAGCAAATCTTATCAAGAGAAGCCATTCCTTCATATCTTTTAAGTTTCTAGGCTGGGAAATTGCACCTGGACCTCTAAACAGCTATATTTATCAAACACGAACAAAGGGCTAGCACTTTTGGGATCCCATTTTTGCTTCTCTGTCCTGAGCCAATCATTGAGATGTCATGGTGAAGTGGAAAATAAAAAGTGATTTTGTTGAGGTAGAAATGTGGGAAGTATGCTGCTTTGGTCCACAAAACCAAATGTTCCTAAGGCAGTGGTTAGATCAAGCCAGCTTTCAGGCAGTACAAAGAAGAGGCAGTGGCATCACAAAGGGCTAAAATAGGAAGAGCGTGGTGTCAACGTTCAGGAGTTTCCTAGATTTCCATAGCCCCAGAGCATGGAAATGTGTGCAACCGCGCTGCAAATTGCATGTTAGAGGCAGGCAACATCCAAAGTTGAGACTAACTGCAGATACAGAAGATAATAGGGAAAACTGCCAATGTATGAGTCCAAATATGGAACATCCAAGTAAACACATTAGCAGAATGATTTTCCTGTCTGTCTTCTGGCAAGCAGCTGTTACTGGGGACTGTCTGGAGAGCCTGCAAGTCTGTCCTGTGGAATGCATTGCTTCTCCTGCAGCATTCAAGTAAGCCCGAGTTCTTGAGTCACTTTGTGGAGTAATTCCAGTGAATTTTAGCTTCCCCTACCATGCTTCCTTTTTTCTTCCTGAGAAGAATGTGCACTTACTCTTCCCTAAAACTATAATGTTCTCAACAACACAGTATTCCTTCTCCACTCGGGCAGGAATAAGGCATTTGTACTCCCAGTTTACTAAATGAGTTACTAAGCTATACCAAGCGGTTCTTAACAATCACATTATTTTAACTCTTCACTCCGCTACGATACCTAGTTCCTTTTATTAAAAAAAAATCAAAACCGAAACAACCAATCAACCTATTTTTGCAATTGTTAATCTTTTATTAGCCAAAACAAGCACTTTAGCTACTTTATTCAATCTACAATTTCACAATAGTTCAAGCTAATAGTTCCTTAGTCTGATTTTTGTAGAATAAAAACCTATCAGTAAATGGATTTCCTGATCATAAAGGAGTTAGGTACTGCCTATGAGAAGTGAAGAAAAGTTTTGTCTTCTTATTCTAATTAATCTAATGCATTAATTCACATTTAACATCAATTTGACACTACACAATAGTACACCCCTGCCAGCAACAGTGACTAAAAATGCTTGCATATAAAATCTCCTGGTGAAGTAAAGTACTATCATTTTTTCTGGAGGATGAGTTTTGTTCAGGAATTTAACTTGAAGTAAAAGCAGTTGATTCAGGTACGCTGCCACCAAGCATGCAGGTATTTGCATTTGGTTTAGGTACAGTTATTTTAAACAGTGTAAAAACTACTGGTTTGTGGTCAGCATTTTCCTCCTATTTAAACACAAGTTTATTTTTAGAATTTTCTGGGTCTCTGCATAGGTACAGAAGCCAACTCACAGCTTGAAAAGCACGAACCATAAGCATTTAATGATTCTGCTTCTTTAGTGTTTTCCAGGCTGTAAGTAGGGTGCCAAGACGCTCAGAAGTGTTCAGGGCTAGTCATTTGGGATTCTCTATTCTTAAATAGCTTTCAAGGTGTTTTAAAGTAAATAGAAACCTCTTCTGTTTCTGAATGAAAATGTCTGTGTGGGACCTGCCAGGATGGAACATCAGCCATTATCTGTAATGCAGCAACACTCTGTGCATTCAGAGTGATAGAATTTCTTACACAAGACTCAGTCTTCATCAAAGTTTGCACTGCATTTTTTTTTTTAAGATACTGATATACATTTATAGATTTAACAGACTATCACTTCATAAGTCTGCCATAGCTTAAAAATAAGCCACTAGGAAGCATAGTAAACTCCTGAAAGCTACGGCTTGTCTTCATGAACAGTACTTGCACTATTTATTAAAAGATGAAGTTTAAATGTCTTTCTCTGAGAGGAACTGCTTCAAAAAGCCAAACAGCAATGAGCATATAAATTATCTTAAGTATCTGCTTAAAAGTTGGGTCTTCTGTCTTTAGAGTACAGCTTCATATTAGTTTTTACCTTCATATATTACTTACATAGTTATAAAATAGCAGGTGATGGACAGGTGTTCTTTCCTGGACCCAAAGTGAAAACTTATGGAAGGTAGGGTGGAAGTTGGGTGTTGCTGCTGCCCTTTATTTGTACTGTTGTTTCATTATCTTCTTAAATGCCCTTTTTGTGTTGTTTTTTCTTTCCACAATTGTAATTCACTTTTTCTTTTGCATTACACTTTCTTTAAAAACTCACAATAGAAAATTTGTATCATTCTTCTAGAGCTCTTCTCTATTGCATCATCTAGAATGATCCACACTTAATTAGTGTGCAAAAAGAAATACTTGCATTTAGAATGACCATGCTCATGATGATAGTAGTGAGTCCTGTTTTGATGAGCTGTTCTCCTGAGCCATCTTTGGCTTGCATTTGGAAACACTTTATCACTGTGAAGTCTACAGCCTGCGTTTTGCTGTTATGAGTGTTTTTTAATTTAAAATGAAAGTTTTCATTTTGCAAATTCTGAATATACCACATAGCACTCCAGTGTATCAGATAGGCTGCACACAGTTATAAAGGTGAGCAGCTGGGAGCTTTGGCTCACACTGGGCAATTCCTGATCCTTAACAGAGTCAGGCAGAGAATTGCTTAGTTATCGATCTATCTGTAAAAACATATAAAATATATATTAAAAGACAGTAAAATACATAATTTATTAATATTTCTCTTTAAACCAAAACATACACAACCAGAAAACCTGAGTGATTTTATTTCTCACACAAAACCAAGAGAAGGATTTTGTCTAAGTGGTTTAATGGGAACACTACAATTTTCATACTACATACAAAATTTATCCTAGATAGTTTTACATACTTCGATTAATTAACAGTTTGTATTAGAGTTGCATAGGTAAAACTATGTAAGACAGATCACAGCAGATGGTAGATAATAAGTAAGTCCACATCTTTCTCCTTGATGTCCAGCGTTTCAATCCTATTGCTGAAGAGAAACAATAAATTCTGCATCTAGCATTAATGATGAACTGGTAAATACATGAGAAGCCATGATGAATACAGGCAAGTGTACAGTGCCACAGAGAAAAAAAGAAACAAGACCTTATGTAGTAGTATAAAATGTTAAGATTAAATCCAGCCAGAAAAACAGTAGTTGACTACGTCCTATGCATGGAGTCCTTAAATAGCATCCAAAAGTCTCTGTAGCTGGTGCTTATGGCTTAAATATATACAAAAGTTCTCCCTCATCTCTTTTTACAAAACACTTTCTGGTTTTTCTCATAGCATTAAGAATCATCATCTTTTGCAGTATCCTTAAATAGCATCCAAAAGTCTCTGTAGCTGGTGCTTATGGCTTAAATATATACAAAAGTTCTCCCTCATCTCTTTTTACAAAACACTTTCTGGTTTTTCATAGCATTAAGAGTCATCATCTTTTGCAGTATCACAGACCATTTGGTAAACATAACAACTGAATCTCCTGTTAGGCTTCTGTTCTATATGTAATACGAGGTCTTTGTCAAAGTAAACTTCATGACTGTAAGTCTGAAATGAGAAAAAAAAAAATCAGATTGCAGTCTCTATTTCCACAACTTGCTAATATCCGTATCATTTTCCACAAGGAGCAAAAAATATTTAACACTGGTGAACTCCATGATCAGGCAGAAATTTTGTGTGATACACAGAGATTACTCTTCCAGATGAAGGACAGAATTTTAAAACTTTGAGAGGTTTCTCACATCCCTATTTTAGGAATCTAAATTCAGAGCATCTGATTTAAGATCACAAGTTGCCTATGCAGTCAATGATGAAAGAGGTGCAAAGGTGCTGAAAATTTCAGACATCTAAGTTGGATGTCCACCTAAACTTGGACTGTATGAACAGCCTATTCCATCTTCCCAAATATATACACAGTGAGGTCCATGCTTCATTCTATGCATGAGTAGTTCAAGTTAAACTAGGGAGACTATTTACAAGTTGCAAAATTAATCTGAAGTAACTAGCCACAGAGTGAGTATTTCAGTTGATAAATACTTCAGCAATACATTAAGGACAACCCTTACCCCAACCAAAAAAACCCCAAACAAATCAACCAACAACAAAAAAAATCACTATTTCGAATAATGGAGATTTTCAGGTAAATTAACTACTGTCTGATGGAGTACTTACAATTAGAGTTGTGATTATTATTTTATACAAATCTCATCCCTTCACAACACTACTTATATATCTGCTTGAAATGTGAACAAAAGTGGTATGTAAATGAGTATGGGGAAGAGACAGTGGGAACAAAAGACAAGAATTTTCCTCACCACATCCCAGGACTCCTTTAATGGAATACTCTTAAGTAGAATCCCATGTTCATTACAATGAAAGTCAAGGTGAGCTCTTCCATCAGCTCCTATCTGAGTAACTGCCACAGTGGATAATAAATCCAATTCATCTTCATAGTCCACAATTTTGAACGTCTTAGGAAAAACAAAACCTCGAGTTTACAAATCAATCATAAATTCACATTCCCCTCTACCTAAATTGCATAGCTCTTTTTTCTTTCAGGTGAAAGCAGAACTGGGAAAATTCTAGTACTTATCTTCTGGTCTGAAGGAAAACTTGGGCAGCCCAATACCCAACAGGCATTTTTCCCAACATGAGTTGTCTGGGTATTTCAGCAAAATTCCTCAAGCAGGAGAAAAGGAAGTGAGGTTCTGAAAAATCCTAATGTGCAAGTACATGTATTTTATATGTAACATATAGGAAATACAAAAGAAGTACTTCTAAAGTGGCTGAAGAAATATATTTAGGCTCTTGAAGCAGAAACGTTAAGAGACAGTGTAGCCTTAAACCATCATTGGTTTTGAGGGAATGGGTACATTAGAATAATTCCATTTACATGAATGTCTGTATGTTCTGGTCAGATCTCTCTCTTGCTCCACAGATTATATGTCAGTGAAGAACTGAGACCAAAATGTGAAGATTGTGAATGATCTTAATTGCCTTTATCTCACTGTGACATACTCTTTAAATTCAAGCCAGTCTTTTTCTTCCATAACGTAAAAACATTTACTGGAATCACAAGTAAAGTGTAACAGCAGGAAAAAAAATAGTGTGCAATTATTTTTATTATGGTTAAAAGAAAAAGTGAATAGAAATAAACTGCAGCCCCTTACGGGTTATACTGGACTGTGCTGTATTTTTACCATATTAAAAGCTATTTCCTCAGAATAAAGAATAGGAGAGACTTCCAGAAACTGATGAATTTTACCTGTTGTGTTTATGTCAATTACAGATCCAGCTCTAGATAGAGAGCTAAAAAATATTTTTCATAACCTTTTAAGACTCAAGTGGTGTTTTCATTCTCAAGAAGCAGTTACTTAAAGGAAATGTGTTAAATGCCTTATCCTACAATCCAATCAAAGTAACTGGGAGAGAAAAATAAAGTTTAGAGAGACAATAAAAAAGACAAGAGGATCCTAAAGCAGAGGAAAAGAAAAAGTTTCTTTCATTTCATAAAATGCTTTATAAGAAATGTTCAAAGTAGATATTTAAATGGAGAAAAGAGTAATGGTTTGTCACATTAACATATCTTTTCTGTGCCGCTAAAGTCACATGGAGTTATGGTATTGTTGCCTTTTCCTGGTCTTGAAATTGAGAGCCAGACACGGTTAAAGGGAAAAGGGCTTTACCTCGGTATTTATTTGGGATCCTTGGTGCACCACACCGTCCGAGTGGAGTGCGCCGAAGTGCCCACTGGAACGCCCCGGGACGAACACCCAACGAACACCGCACCCCGATAGATCGTGTATACAACTTACAGGTCTTGCAAATGAGCACATCTATCAAAGATTCCCCAATGAGAGACTCGAATGAATCCCCCCATTCTGAGGAATCTCCCCCCTGGATGGGCCTATCTTAGTTTACAGAATGTGTTCTAGAGAGGACCTTGGTGTCTGGGGCTTTCTGACCCTTAGACGCGAGGCTTCCAGGGTGTTTGGTCTCCTGGCTTAACGGAACATGGGGTATCAGACTTAGGGGATTACAATTATGTGGGCTAAAAGCACTAAGGATATATATAAAAGCTATATAAAAGGCTATATAAAGGGGTATATAAAAGGGGTATATATAAAAAGGCAAAAAATCATTCTGGCATCAGTATCATGGGGCATTAAGATCAGTTCTTGAAAGAAAGAGAAGATTCAAAGCTCAAAGCTCAAATCTCAGCCAAGGAGAAAAGAAGATAAACAGCATGTGAAGCAATTAGAAGAAGACAAAGAGAAGAGGAATAAAGAACTCAAAGATATACACAGCTAATGGTTACACCCACTGCACCTGAAACAAGAAGGGCTTCTGGCTAGCTAAACAGTGAAATAATCCATGAAGTGCTCTTACTACATCAGTTACCTCTTGTTCTGGGTCATCATCCAGCGAGGTAAAACGCTTTTTCACCACTCGACCAGAAGCTGTTACAGTAACAGTGTTGTTCACCTTTGGAGAAACATAAAAAAAGTGTCTCTAGACTTCAGAGCAATTTAGTTTCTATCGATTTGACAATGTATCTGTTTCATGTATTTTCCTTTTTGACCTTGCTTTACTCATTAGCTACGCGTAGCCCTGGTGCCGCTGTTTTCTTTATGAGTTCATGAACTTGGTGACTTTAGTTGAGATACTGTTGCTGTTTACTCATATTTAGAGGTGTCCCACAGAGGGGGGAAAGGCTCTCAGCTACCATAATTTTTTGAACAGAAGTGACCAGAACCAAGATGCTGGAATGAGAATTAGGACTGCTAAATCACCGCCAATTTTTTTCCTAAACTCTTACTTCCAGAGATGGGGAAAGTAGCATCTTAAAGCACATGGCTGCTTCCACTGGGCTTCATTAACACCGAAAATATTTTAAAAAGATGTTATCAGTGTCTTAATAGAAGTCAAAAGGAATAAGCACAGCACAGGCAGGATTAGAACTCATATTTCTTTCTTCTTACTGTAACAGAAGTTATCTACACAACCCTCAAAAAGCAGTATGGCAAGTTATTAGACGACCTGGTGTTTAGTTTTTGAATTCAATGCAAGTTTTGTTCTTGAGTTTGTGTAGATTTTTAATACACAAACCTTTTTTCCTGCAAAAGCTTCAAAATCACAGATTCACAGACATTTTACAGTATTCAAACTATAAATAATTTGCTTTTAGATAAGACATAATCTTGTCTGCTGAATCAAAATGAAAGTTCCAGGCACTACCTAGAATTTTTTTTCACGTGTGCTCCTTAACCTTTTTGACATTAGATTGTCTTTGTGATTCTATATCACAAAGGACTTTGTGAAACAACTGAGGTGATTTAAGAGCTCAGTTTTACCAATAGTCTTAAACCATCCTCTCACACTTGATTCCACCTTTCTGCACTCTTCTGATCCACTGATGATTCAGTCCTGTTCTGCTCCAGTTCAGCAAAACGAGCAAGCAGAAAAGTACTCACCTTTTCTGCCAGGTTATTATTCTGTTATTTTAGTGCACTGATTTGGCTCACCAAGGGTTACATGAATGCCAGACTTGTCACAAGAGAGTGACAGGTGTGCATGACCAGGAAAAGGAAAGGACTTTTGGAAGCAATGTCTTACGAAGACTTATGCCTAAGTTATGAGAGACTGAAAACATTTCCAGCATTTGTATGCTTAACTTACCTGAGCACCAGAGATGCACACAATTATCACTTGGTGGCACCTTCATTTGAAGGAAATCTGTCACCATCTTTTAAGTATGTTTTATATCCATGACACATGGTTACACTGCACACCATAAAGAATGCTGAAAACTAAAGAAAAGACTGGAGGTTTCAGAAATCTATCCTGAAAGTGTTCCTGTTTTCAAAATTCTTTTCATACTGCTTAAAGTCCAATGAAGACAGAGAATGTCTTTCAATAAACCTTGAATAAAGCCCATCAAAAGCAGTGATTACTCACATATGTAAAGCCCCTGTGTATAGCTCAAAATCACACATTGTGACCTCAGACACTAAACTCACACAGTTTTCTCTGTTGGCTACAATCGTAAAATCTTCTGCAATCTCCATTTGATCTGCATGATTTTTAACTTCCTTAAGCTTTAAGACTCTACAAAAGAAACAGAAATTAAAGTAAGTAATGTATTCTAATGTGCTTACTACAACATTTCTATATAATTTTTAAAAATCTAGTACATTAAAACATCATAAATAAATAAAATGGAAATTAATTATTTTTGTAATTTATGTTTATCAGTGAAATTTTGACACGGTGGTCCTTGAATATTTTTCATACCAAAATCCAAACTGTGGCCTCTAGTGCCCACATTCATCACACAGAAATCTGCAGATGTTTCTTGAAGAACTTTTGATTCTGACAAATTAATAGATTTTACAATTTCTGTAGTCTGATGAATGTTTGGGCCTGCAAATTGTCAAACTACTGAATTTATGCAGTTATGCAACTTCATCTCTAATGAAAAAAAGATTTGAGTAAAAAAGGCTCATACTTTATCAAATTTGGTCCCACGTGGATTATTCTACCTGACATATCTGGATGGAAATATATCCAGTCAGGTTCAAGTGAACAGCATTTCATATCCTGTATGCCATTTTTTGCCTGAAGAAGAAAAGGAAAGCTTAGAATATTAGTATTTTGAAAGTCTCACAGATCTAATTAAAGAGGAAATACTGAGCTCCTCACTATATACCTCTGGAGGTTTTTAAGTATTGCTCCTAATCACAACCAGAAAGGATGGCAGTGGAACAATAATAACAACAACAACAATATAATAAAAAGACTTAGTTCCAATTCTCTAGGTATTCAGTGGAACAGTTTCGAGATTTTTACTATGCAATAAGCAATAACCTTGTACCTTAGCTATATATCCTCCTATCTCTCCTGAAACTAAGCAAAATGAAGATTTAACCTAAACTGTGCAAACACTTCAATAATTCCAGCTTTTTGAGTATCCAAGACATGGGATGTGTCAACCTATGTGACAAACATTAGCACAGAGTTTGACTTGAGCTTCAAACCTCAGGCTTAGCCTCTTTTGTGCAAATTATTTGTGGAGCATGTAAGCCTGGAATACCTTGCGATTTCAGCAATCGGTTGCAAGTCGGTCAAGATCTCCGGATTTTGGCAGTGGCTTTCTGTTGTTAAATTTAGCTGACATTGATCATTCAAATTGCCAAATATATGAACCCACATAGAAAAAAACAGATGAGAAAGGATTCTACAAGTCCATTTGAATCAAAATTGATCTTCGGCTACAGTTGTGAAACATCAGTTTTGAAAATAAGATAGGAGGGAAATAATTGATTTGATCAGGAAAGCAAAAGAGATAAGGACATTTATAGATGAGACTTATTCAGTCAAGAAACTCTGAACAGGCCTACAAGTTGCTTGAAATATAGAATGATCTTCAGGTCAGTTCCAGATTCAAAATAAAAGCTGAGATGGAGAGCTCACACAAAATAGTATTCATATGATGAATAGTACATAAACAAAAATAATTAGGAACAGAGTAAACTAAGTAACAAAATCTTTCTAGGGACAGAAAGGGATTAAACTGAGCAATCAAATCTTTTTAAGGAGAGAGAGAAGGTACAAGTCAAAGATAAACTACAAACATTGAGGACATTTATTCTGCAATTTCTTAAAATTTAAAATAACTCTTTAGTCAGCATTTAGTAGGCTGACTAGTCAGAAATACATTAGGATGTTACCATGTAACCAAGGAAACAGGTAATGAGACTTTTAAGTCACAAATACAGTGCTGCGTAGCTCTGACAGTGCTACTATTTATATTGGAATGAAAGAAATATGAGAAGCAGTACTCATTCAGAAGAAACTATTTTACACATGACTCCATGGGATAGCTAATTTGATACTGGGGTGATCCCTGTGTAAGCACTACCCTGGTAAACAAAGGTATTATTACCTACTCAGAATAAGAGATGAAGACAAACATAATACACAATAATTTCAGAGAAGCTGCTTTCTGAATATATTACCAAAGCATTGTCTTTCAGAGAACAAATATGGAAGACTCCTTTATGTTTTTTCTTGTTAGGTGTGATGATATAATGCCAAGGGTAACCTCCAATTTGAAATGCATTCTCCAGAGAAGATGCTTCAAATAGCAAAGGTGGGGTATCTGCAAATATTCGGTAATGTTAACACCATTAGTAGCAGAACAGTCATAATTCCATTGATCCTTACAATTCTAAATTCCAATAAAGCTACTAATTCTTCAGAACTTTTGAAGATTGGTGGAAACACATTGGCTGTGAACTCTTTTCTGGCGCCAGCTATGCTACCTCACCTAGCATCCAGGTGCACATCTGCAGTTCCCTCTGGAGGGTTACTGCCTTCTCAGATCTTGATGCTGAACTACTCTTCTAGTACCTTTGATTTACAAGCAAAGACACAGCAAATAATTAAAATTATTCCAGCTCATCTGATTGAGAAAGGATGTACACATGAACAGATCGAAGACCTTATCAAAATGGTCCCTATTGTCTTGGGAAAAACAGTCATAAATAACTGGAAACAGCAAGCAGCAATCTCAAATAACAGAATTAAATGCAGGAAGATAGAATATGCAGATTCTGCTTTCTCCTTTTGTGTAATACAGCAAAATAGCGTGGACCACAATGGATGCAATCTGTAGCTGAGTTCATAAAAATCAATCAGAATATAGAAATTTTTGCAGTTAATGGCAAAAGATATCTAGTTTTCCTTTCAGTTCAGTTGGGATAAATTATAGAGATGTACTAGGCCATTCTTACAAGTCTTCTGTTTACTAAATGAGAGGCATCTTTGAATTAAATGGACTGCACAGAACTTTACAACTTCTGCCAACTAGGTAAATTAAAGCAATTTCTACAGCTGCTGTAACTGAATCAACTTTAGAGTGAAGATCAGCTCTTTCTAACAGAGAAAAGCTGGGGAAAATTGACAAAATGTGGAGAAAATCTGCAGTTACAAGGGGAATTTAAACAAGCAGAATACAAAAACCCAAACTGAACTAGTGCAAGGAGAACAAGGTTCTTATCTGGACTTTGTCCCCCAAAGGTCTTATCCAAATTTTGACTTGTTCTTATCCTGCTTAGTGTAGATAATTATCCTAGCTGCCAGTGGTGCTAAGATGTCACATGACATCAAATACTATGTTCGTGGAGTGCTCCTCTCCTCTTCCTTTGTTCATGTTTCCATCAGCTCAGCCGTTTAGATTGAATGGAATTAGTTCGATGCCAATGGAAATGAAGTCTTTCCTAAGCTGGAAAGTGGCTGTGTTCTATTTGCCTTTCGGAGTGACCCATAGGAAATGGGAGATGCTGTGCAAGAGATAACAAACTATAGGTTATAAAAAACTCATGCATCTGCTGGAAATGTAGAGAATGTTGAAGATGGAAGCATAAGCAAAGGACCTACTGATGCTAAAATCAGTCAGAAAATGAAAAATGAGTTAAGAAAGTTTGTTAACATTTTACCCAAACAATTTTTAAAATAAAGCATATATATATCAAGGTCCCTCAAAAATTCTGGTAGATGGACTAAATGATACAATTAAACGTATCTCAATAGTATATCAATACTGAGGCTTATAAAATATGCCTTCCCTTTTATGTTCATTTGGCAAAGATTTGCAAGATCATAGCCACCTAAACCACTGTGATAATGTGATTCTGCTGCCTCAACTCCCTCTTTCCTGCTATACGTCACTTGTTCTTGTTGCTTAACACCTCCTGTTTTATTGTTTGCAAGTCCTTTCCCAAGTCTTGCCAGTTTTCAATCTCCAGTTGAGCTTCTTTGTTCACTTACTTTAAACTCTGCAGACTCATCTAAACAAAGTTGTTCCTGGTAGCACTAACAAGTGTTTGTTCTAAATGCAAATAAAACCAAGGAAACAACAACAAGAAAAGGTTTCTACAAGGTATCCTTCTCCTTGCTTTTTTTCTGAAATTATTGTATCATCTAACAATGAATCAAACTACAGTTTGAAGTTTGGGACCATTCAGAAAATCACACACTGTGACCAAAATCAATTCCTCACCAGCTAGGAGCTGTAACATAGTACATAGTAGCCTGTACGTTTTGATCTCTATACACTTCCTTTTGGGTACCTCACACCAGAAAAACAGTACTGTAATAATGGCCATCCCTTCAGGCAATTTCGTAGGGAGGCTAGGACTATGTAAGAAGGAAAACTACACACAGTTAAATTATAGTAAATACAAGCCTGCACTCTGAAACTGTTAAGATCTTGCTCACTGAAGCATTTGCCCATCTCATTCTTGAAAGAAAACAACTCAAAAACCACAGGAATGCAACTATTTGCAAAAAGCAACCATGAAAAATGTATGTCATGGGTTCAAAACTTCCTAACCACAAATTCCTGAATATGATTTAAGATCAAAAATGTTTTCTCCAGTACACTGGTTTTAAATCTCAAAACTAAAAGCTACAATGATCTATAAGCCATGAGATCGAATCTTCCTATTGAAGTTCCCACAGCAGGTTTTCCACAGGTCCCTAACATTAAATGGTGGTTTCACAGATGGAGATGGAGAGAAAAATGGGAGAAGATTTCCCTTTGCAAAAACTGAGACATCAAATATAGCAGCCTATTACTTTGTTTTGATAAAACACTTCATTATAACTTCACTATGTAAGTCTGTATTCTATCTTTGTGTACTCCCTCATTTTTATATAAGTCCGAATTGATTTGTCACTTATTATCTGACACTGGAAAAAAAAAGCATATTTTATGTGGATAATCACCTGTAAAAACATTTAATACATAAACATTCAAAATTAAATAAATAAATAAATGCATTCTTTGATATTTGTGAAACCAACCTTTTAATTTTTTTTTTTAGATGCCTCAAGTGTGAACTTGTGAGAATGTATTTTTAAAGTAAGAAAAGAAATTTCAAAGAAAGTCTCAGGCTGTGGTCATTCATTAAGATTCTTAGCACCAAATTCTAATCTCAAGTGCACCAACAGAAGCCACTGTTTGGTTTTAGAGAAAGAAGTCATTAAATAATGCAGAACATTTATAAGTTAATGATTTGAGGCATTAGAATTGTTTTTAATAATTTGTTCTCTTCTCGGGAATTCATTTTACTGAAACTGGCACATTTCTGACAACCTAGAATATCAAAATGCAAGTCAGAAAAATTGTATTCAGTCTCTCTGCAAGCTGGAGTAAATGTTCTCACATCTTCTGCTTACATACCATATACTGTTTCTGGGTGCTACTAACAGCTATCGTAGTCCTTCCTGTTTCTCAAGAGCAGTTGCATATCAGAAATAAAGAAAGGGGTTTCCATTTCATGCATTGCTTATAAAGTTTTTCAGACAGCTTAGTTGCTCTAATAGTTTTCTTGGTGTGTCCTATATAATTATTACTGTAATTAGAAGTAAAGCAAAGAGCATTTTACTATAATGTAAATCCAGAAATACAGCTACAGCACAATATGAGCACAGTAATTTTAGTATTTTTTCTTAGTGTGAAATAAGTCACAATTAATCCATAAAAGCCACCAGCCAAGCCAATACAAAGATCATAATTACCTGTTATTTTAATGTTACATGGAAGACCAAATGGATACTTTCCTACAACTCCCACCTGACCATTCCAGTTGAATTCTTGTCCCAAATCAAATGGTTGTTCCATGAACTAAAATAACACAGAACAATTCAGCTTTATGGATGCACATTTACTTGCTTTTTCGTTTTACTGCTCTATTACTACTGCGTTCTTTATCTTGTTAGATACTGCTTGAGGTCTTATTTTTGAATTAATGTTTGATTTTTTATTGGAAGGATATAAACTCACAAGTCTCATTGCAGTTCTGTTTGAGATCAAACTTCCCCATGCCCACCAGTTTCTGGCTTTAACAATCATCTATAACTACTGACTAGGTGTGTAAAGAGGAGCACGTCTGGTCTAACGTTTACATAACTCCTCTGAAGTGCTTGTCTGACCCTGTATCTCTTATGTTTTGCCACCTGTAACTGTTGCAAGTAATTTTTCTGATAGTGTATATCCATTCGTATCTTCTGGCCATAAATAGATTTGGGCAGGAACCTATTCTTTGACACATACCCCATGTACTTATGTAGCATACATGAATATTTATGACTTGTTACCCAAGAATAGCATGGACTGTATGAAAACTCTTTGTTTCATTACCTGTTCCAAAATGGCCTTGAAGTTATAGAGTCTGACCAGACCCATGCTATACATTACAATCAAGATTCCATTAGAAACAGCCACATCTGTCACACTATTACCAAAAATCTGGAATAAAATGAAGCAAAAAATATTCTATTAGAGAAGAAATAACTGAGAGAAAACACAAGTAACTGACGTTGTGTCCTTGACTTCGCAATTGCTATATTTTTTTTTTATTCTGACCAAGCTCTATGATCAGTGTTTAAGTTCATGAAGTTTTCTGTAACTCATCTGTTCTGCTGAGTTTCTTTAATCTGTTGCACTGCAGTAACACCTGATGTCAGATTAGTCATATTCTGCAAGCAGATTCATGCTCTAATAAATTTGCAGTTTATCTTCATATCATGCTACCCAGTTATTATCATACATGAATAGATTATATTATTCAGCATCCCACAGGAATGCTAGCAAAACTAGCAACTCAATCCAAAAGTCCTGATTTCAGACCTTCTGTTCTTTCTTCATCATCAGAGTAAAAGACTAGTCTAATCACAACTCTATGACTGCGTACAGCTGTATTAAAACTACGTTATCCAGCTGTCACAGAGTACAGGATTCTCTCTGAATCCAAATTAGACATATACATGAGAAGCTGACTTATCCTTTTTAATAATTATGCACTATTCATTTGTGCCACTGCTTAACACATCACTGAGCAGACCCCACAAACTAATTCTTCATATTTAATTAATAACAACAGGTGAAGTTCATAGGGTTTTTTTAATAGATATGCTTGGAAATGTAGTTTTCTTTAAGCTGACTCACTATGTAAAAAGCAATTAAACTAGTTAAAAACAGGCTCAAAACCAAAAAAATAAAGAAACCCAGAAACTGTAAGACACCTACATCTTAACACTACCAGCAGTTTTGTGATCTGTTTGGTTATGAAAGATATATTCACTCCTGAGACTTTGCCTTTTACTTAGTTTTATGGCTCTTTCTCAATACATTTGTTAGCTTGGGTCTCAGTGTCTTTCAGACACAAAGTCGAATAATCTTCCAACCCTCAAGTCTCCTTTCTATCCTTGAGACCTCAGGCACTCTGAACTCAGAATTTACTGTGGTATATACCATCTCAGTAAAGCTGACCCAAGAGGTGCATTCTGCAGTCCTAAACAGCAACTCTAACCCTAACTCCAATCTAACAGTTACGTTCCACTGATCTGTGTCAGGTCTGGCATTGCCTTCACTGGTTTGCATCTCCTGCTGGGTGTATTCTCACATCCAAAATGCTGCCTTTCCATTATAGTGTAACAATTTCTCTGATGACTACTTGGTACAGACCCAGCTGAAGAAGTGCTCTTTCAGATGTCTCACCTACTATAACCATGATGAATCCGGCATGCCATTCCTAACCAGATTGAGAATAGCTTTGATACTGGTAACATTTTTTCCAGTCCTAAATACTAATTTTGAGCAGAACAATACACAGTACCTCCAAACTTTCATGGACTCAAATGAAAAACTTTAACCCCATGCCTTCACTTGCCAGGCCCTATTTCAATTACAGCCTCAACCCAACCTAGCACCAGCTAAAACTCCAGCTTATAGCTCTGGACCCTAAAAGACACTGTACCTCACAGAACCTAAAAGACAGAGTTTGCATGTTTGTACTGTTTCATGTGTAAGTTGTATCCAGAGCTTTCTTGACTTAAAATCGAACAGTAAAAATTGCAATCTGGTTCAAAGTTTCTTCCTAAGTATCTACACTTACTTATAGGTCAGAAACGGAACTCAGGTTGCTTGTTCTTGACTGATAGAGCAAGACATATTTACTTTTGTCATTCAGTAACAATGATAATAAAAGTTTGAAACATTTGTAACTGCATATAGAATTGATAGACTGTTACTAGGACTGGGTCAGAAGCACATCTATCTTTAAGGAGGTGAAAAGAAGTGTACAAAAACACTTTAGGATTCCCTAATTCTTATGATTGCTCTAAGAAAAGGCTAAAGTCCTTCTACATGTCAAAGAGTAACCCAGTAACAGAATCTATTTGTATCTTCTCTTCTGGTCATTAGAATTAAGAATATTTGCCCCAATGCCCCTATCGGACGCAAGAACACTGCTGCTAATTAATGTTTCAATTGCTTTTACAAGCTGTAAGTACGACTTCTGAAATGCTGAAATAGGTGCCTAAACTACAGCTGTCATAGAACTACATTACAGATCACATATTATTAGAAAAATTAACTTACCTTTTTGTTTATTTCCAGCATTCCAATGAATGAAAGAGGCAAAACTTGGAATACAGCAAGATAAAACAATACAGTCTGTTGGATTCCTGCCTGGGAAGGAACAATACCGAATACAGTTATTAAAGGTATAAAGGATAAAGGTACACCTTTATCTTCTACCATAATACCAAAGTATAACGTCCCCATCTTTGTGCTTGTAAATTTTTTTTTATCAATGTTGTAAAAATGACAATTTTTCAACAAACTTACCTGCCGTGCTGCTGCAGGGAGCTTATTCTGAGCTGACTTTACAATCATTACCTCTTGAGGAGTATCCCAGCTCAGATACCTATTTGTGACAAGAAAGGCCTATCTTAATCACTTAAAACCTATTTATTAATAAATATATTATTTCACATAAAATATAATCTACTATAACTAAGCAGATGTCTGTGCCCAGGCAAACTTCGGTATTTGATTTGGAAGAGGTGCTCAAGATGTTTGCTCTTTGCAATAATGCAAAATCCATGGAACTAGGAATGGTTTATTTCATACAGGATTGTGAGAAGTATTTGGAAAGCATGAACATTTACTATCTTGATTTTTCTCCTTCCCTTCATAATCACCACTTTCTTATCCTTCAGCCTAAAGAAAATAATTTCTTCTGAAAACTGAAAAAAGAAGCAGTTTACCAGAAGCTTCTCTGCTTTAAAAGACAAAAAGTTCTTCTCCTACCCTATGGAGAAGAACCTTTGCAAATTAAAACCAGCTCAGACTTTGAGCATATTGTTTGTATGTTTGATCAGGTTTGTTTTACAGCTCTTAAAGTCCTCTCCTGGTATGTTGCCATTGCAATACTAAAGGCTGTAAAGTTGTCAGAGAAAAGCAAATAGTATGTTAGGTTTTGTGGAATTTGATACCAAATTTGACCCCATAATACTTAAGTTGATGAAATTCTTCTACAGGTAAGAGCATGCAGGAACAGTACTCCAGGTAATGTTCTAGATTAACAAACCTGTTGTCAGCCATAGGGTAGGACTAAATAAACACGACTCAACTTCTCCTCTATAGTACTAATCACTGTTATTTATATAAAGCTCTCCTTTTCCACTATGCTATGAATGACTGTTAATGATATAAAGCCTGGTTGTTGTGTAATACCTGAAGAATTTGCAACAGGAACCAGCAAGATATACTTTTTCCAGTACTTCTCCACTATCAGCAGAGAGACGTAGAAGCCAGTTCTGCACTGTCAAGACTATCAGGGAAGCTTTATAATCTGATGGACTCGGTAGCATTTCCCCCTACATAAAAAAAGGCTATTAGAAAAAAGTTTGTATCAGGAGGATACATAACATTTTGACCCAGTCAGTAAATACACGTTCCTCAAAAACTGAAGGAGGAAAGCTGCCTGCTAATCAGATCAGTATCTCTAAGCTCATGTCCATGCCAAATAATCTGCTGTCACACTTTTTGCAAGACAGTTACCTTTTCTAGAAAAGACACCCTTTAAAACATCCTTGCCTTGCAAAAAATTAACTGCTTATTGATCTAATTGATACCAATCTTGAAGATAAATTTTTTTAAGTATTTCAAAATAAGACATTCAGTGGTAACTCAACAGTAACTGCTACAAATGGCATTTACACTGCTTTATTTTTAGGCACCTCAAGGATAGGGCTAATATTTCTAAGCTCTGTGGACACTGGGTGAAGGAGAGAAATTATGTAATTATTAGTTAGAAACAGTAGAACAGTTTTTGGGCAGGGTTGCTTCAATGGGCCTCCAGTGTATCTGCTTTTTGGGTTTTTTTTAATGTCAACAGATCTGGAAAAAGCTAAAACTCCCAGCTACTGTCCTTGTCATTTAAAAAATAAAAAAAATATAAGTAGAATTTATTTTGTAAGGAATTAAGAATTAGTTGCATAAGCGTAAAAGCACTGGTTTTAAAATCTTCCATGAAAGCTTACCAAAGAAGCATTTGAATGCACTATTGAGAAATACGGAGAAGTTTACCTCTAAATGTTCAGTTAATATAAATAAGGCACATGTTGCAAACCTTTAATGACTTAACTCCCTAAAAACATTGAGAAGATGGTTTGGAAGGAAAGAGCACTCCATTCTAAATATTTCACCAAAATATATTAATTTAGTATTTTGCACAACAATGCTCCAGTAAAAAGTAATCTTACCAGTGGGCATTCCAATAATAAAGCATCTTCTATTTTTTCAGACTTGGCACACTTTGACTTTTGATAAAGTATTCTTGGCTCCTGTGCAATGCTAGAGGAAAATGATTGCTAATCATTAGTCTATTTTATAGACCACTTTCTATCAACAAGTCATTTCATACAGTTTTATAAATCCTGCCTTCTCCTTAGGCTGGTCAGAAATCGAAACATCTTATTTTTACTTTGTAAATATACCTGAAATCGCTCTCAAAATAAGGCCTAATAAACAACAGTTAATATAATGTAATATTTAAAAGCTAACCTTCTCTAAATCCTTTGGTTTGGTTGCTTTTTTTTTGTTTTTAGTTTTGGGTTTACTTTTAGTTTTAGATTTGGGTTGGGTTTTTTTTTTCCAAGTAACAAACTTAATAGTAACATTCTTGCTCTAGTGATATACATTAAGAAGAAAGCATATTTCAAAAACTAATGATCATCCTGGAACCTTCCCCTCAAGTTCTTCCAGTGCTGCCATTCATAACAAAGGTGTGGCGCCATGCTCAGATACTTTAAAAAAAAACTCTAACTAAAATAAAAGTTTTGTACTGTGCACTGTTTTGCCCTCTGGGAGAGGATGAGACAAAGAAAAACCTGAAAGATGTTAGACAGGTTAACCCAGTACTGAAAACATTCAGACAATGTAGGAATAAAAGCAGATTTAAATCTCAGCTGTGGTTGATAGATTAATTTAATTAACTCTTAGTCATTTACACTGACAGAGTAGTTTGTCTTTTATGTATCATATGACACGATCTCAAAACTGCTCTGCCCACAACTTCCTCAGCAATGCAGTTCTCCAAGTCCATGCTACTTCCCTCACAGGAGGGACAGGCAAGGACAAGGGCTGGTAGACACAGATTTCCTGTCCTCTGCCCCACCATGTCATGCCTCCTAACCTGTGTCTCTGCAACTGATCATGGAACAGGAGAACACATTAGATCAGAGAACTGCTCTGCAAAATACATTAGCAAAAACTAGCACATACTGCAGGCTGTACTTTTACGTGAAGAGAAATTGACTTATTTTATACAGAATTCACATAGCAGCAAGCTTGTTCCATAGGCAGATTCTGTGACACACTCACACAATGCTAGTTACCAGACTACAAAGAACTCCTATTCATTTGGCTTTTTAGTGCAAAACTAGAAAATGGTGGTAATCTTCCATTCCTGCTCTGAAAGCTGAGGTTACACAGCACCAGAAAGATCAGGCTTTCTTCTACCAAAGCAGGTGTCACATTAAGATACAGCGGCATCTAAATGTAATTCAAAGATTGTAAACCAAAGATTTATGCACCTGGTTATTTTTTGTCCCTAAGTAAACTCCCCTCAATTCACAGCAGCTATTTGTATGAGTAAAGTTAGCAATATAACACAGAATCGGTCTCAAAACTGTAAGTCAGTATCTTATAATGGTAAATTTATTACCTGCTAATACAGCATTGGTAATTGTCCATGTAAATTCTTCCTCTTTCATATGCAATAGGAGATGCAGAATGAGTTGTCCAAACATTCTTGAATTTAGTACTTTCCTGAAACAGAAGAGTTTTAACAGTGATGGCTGTTTGTAACAAACTTTGCTTCTGAAAAATATTTTATTTGGCTCCTGCAACTTAATAATTCACATTAATTGAAACTTTATGGCCAAATACACAAGGAAGAATCTTATTTGGTTTTTATAAATAAAATTAACAGACCTTTTTAAAGAAAATTTTGTCTTTTTAAAAAACCAAATTAAAAGATTTCTTCCATGGTGACTTTTGAAACCAAGGACTAAACTCCCCAGAATATAAATATGCACAGAATTCTTTTATATGTAATTAATTGGATTTATTGAACACCTAATTCCATTCTGCTGGTGGTGTTTGGTGTGAAAGAGAAAAATGTATTTACCGTTATTTGCAATAAGTGCCCGAAACGTTAATGAAATAGACGGCTTGCATTAAAGTCTCTTGCATGCATTTGAGGTATCAGGAGCTCTATACCATTAACAAAGATTCCAGTATTAGAAAAAAAAAGTGTAAGTCAGACGTACTTACTTTTATTTCAGTAAACCTTGCTTGCCTATTGATCTAGCTACATAAGCAGACACTTCACCTGACTTCCAATAAATGTATTTTCAATATAAGATAATTGCCAATTCACTTCTACATTCTTTTCCAATGTATTTCTATCAACTACTGTATGGAAGCAGTAATTCTTTTGGCTAAAAAAAAAAAAAAAAAGAGTTGAGTTTGTAATTGGTTTAATTCCTATTTATTCTGCAACATCAGTTTCACTGAGAAGTGGGGATACATTTACCTGAAAATCTCTGCTGATTATCTTATTACGCGAACTCCTTTCAAATTTAACATGAAGCACTAAGAATTTAACATTCCTATTGAATATGAAGCCATCTTAGGGAAACAGGTGATATAAAATCTCATAAAAGCTTATTTCTAACACAATTATTAGATATACAAGTGCCTCTGCAGTTTTTGCCCAGCACAATCCTCTCTACATTTCTAGGTCTGAGCCTTGTAAAATAAATTTAACCACTACTAACTCTCTTCATCAAAACTGCACCTTTTTTCTCCCAGACTTGTTCTCCAGCGTGAGCGGGGACTTCTCGCACACCTGGGCTGAGGACTGACACTCAGCCCCCTCGGCTGAGAGGCCGTACCTTCAGGGATGCAGCCAGCGCCGAAACGCAGCCTCTTACCTGACACATTATCTTCCTGAGGAGTCCCAGGTTCTTCCTGTGGGCGACACCAGCATCCCTGGCATAGAAGCCGTGGGCCCTGCGGATGAGGAGGCGACAGACGTTGTGCACCCCGCACGCCCGGGGGGCGGCCCTGACCCCGCCGGCGGCCGCCTGCGGGCATATTCCTGGCCCGCGGGCCGGGATCGCCTTTCTCCCCCGCTCCAGGCTCGCTCTCGGCGGGGCGTGCAGCCTGGCAGGGCCAGGCCCGCGCCGGCTTTCTCTCAAGCCCCCGCCCTGCCCGGCGAGAGGTGAAGCGAAGCGGGTGAAGGGCCGAACGGCCCCTTGCTCCTTGACTCCCGAGCGAGGCCTCCCGAGGCCTCCC